>JANKKB010027916.1:0-12371 GCA_026225775.1 Bursera palmeri | reverse complement strand
TTGGTTGATTATTTACTTGGTTAATAATCATTTGCATTGCATGTAAAGCACTCACACCATTGTAGGATGTGAGTGCATTAATGATTAAATGGGCTAGAATGTTGGACACTCACACCAAAGCCTTGATATGCATGATTCATGCATTAAAGCATGCAAAAACACATCTTCTCCACTTGGTTGCCTTTGCCGAATTGCTCTTGTCTTCTCTAAGGGAGTTTTGCTTCATTTCTTCCTTATTTTCTCTAGCAAGAAAAGTGCAATCTTAAGGTGTTAGAAGTACACACCATGGATGAATATTAATTGTGTTGTTTTGTGTTGCATGTGTGTAGGAAATTGGTGGCCAATTTCGGTCAAAAAGAAGCCTTCAAATTGCTTGGAGTTTGTAAGTAATTCTTATCACAATTATTTTTTAAATTCACCTAATTGCATGAATCTTGGGTGGGAATCCAACAGTCTCAAGTCTAAGGATTACTTACACCGACCTTGAGCAAATCTCCCATAGATACTTAGGTTACATACCAATAGGATTTCGTTTGGGTCTTGTCTAATGAATCTATTTCCATATCTAAACGGCTAACAATGTTCTCCTATACATTTACATAAGTATCGATACTTAGATGCATGAGAATCATACTGTTATACTTCTATAAGAGCCAAGCAAAGGAACCAAGGTCTCATCAAAGATCTAAACACATCCTCAGACGATATCACTTAATCAGAGAGATTATACATCAAGGTGATGTCAACATCAAAAAAGCATCATCAGATGACAACATTGCTTATCTGCTAATAAAAGCGCCATCTCAACTAGAGCATGAATGACATGTACATAATCAGGTATTAGATACATAGGTGATTGGTTCTAGGCCAAGTGAGAGATTGTTAGACTATTTGTCCCACAGAGCATCACATTGTAAGTATACTTTGTTCATTGTATATTTTGATTTATGTAATAAAGAAAATTGCATATACTTTATCATAATTTGTGATTGGATGGTTATATGACGATTTAGATGTAAGACTAAAATTATTACGAATAATATAATATCATTAAATCATCTTTAATCGAAGTACTATCGAGATATGATACTCACAGTATGGATAGACTAGTATTACACTTATACTAGTTATAGAAGTATAACAATATAATTTTCATGTATTTGAGTATTGGATACTTATGCAAGTGTATAGGGGAAAATTGTTAATTTTTTTTTGGACACGAACAGATTCACTAGACACGACCTAATACAGAATCCCATTGGTATATTACCTAAGTGTCTATAAGAGGTCTACTCAGGGTAGATGCAAGTGATCCTTAGTTCTAAGAGTTACATGACCATCTTATTGGGAGATTGGTATGTTTTGATACTCGTTGTATGGAATTCTATGGGGTTTTACATACATTGGTTGTTAGGCGTGTTGTGAACTATTTAGGAGTGAGTGTAACGTCAAGATGAGACATGTCACTCTAGGTATATAGAGATGATGCCACACTGTATTCGAAAACAATTAATCATAGCTCGACCGACATGCGAGAGCATGATGAGGATTGTTCTCAATCACAGCTCATAAATAAGAATCATACATAAAATGAGAATCCAAATTGTTTGCCATTATTAGAGGATGCACATTCCAAACCTAGACCACATACGTGATATTTGACATAGGATTGAATTACATAGAACTATGTCTGAAAAAGGTTTAGTAGCTTGATGCACACTTTTAGATAATTTGGGGGCATGATGTTTTACTAAAAGCTAACCATGCATAGTAAATCATGGTCTTGTAACTTGGTATACGGAGATGTAGATAGTCTATTTATGATGATTTATAGCCAACATATTCGAAAGCCTAATAGGTTGTACTCCGACGATGCTCTGATGAACGATTGATACGAAAGTTTCAAGAGTATTTTTCATCTAGGATAAATAGTAATTGGTGAATAGTATTTTTTTCTATACTATTCAATAATGGGCTTAAAAGCTTAATGGGCCAGTTTAATAGATTGGATCACTAAATAATTTTGGGCTTTGATATGTAAAATGGGGTTAGATCCATTTATTAAGTAGTTGAGCTTGGATCCAATTGCTTATTAACCCAAGCCCATTAAGCCCAAGGACTAAAGGGAGAGGATGTTGAAAATTATGTTCTAGAGGGAATCACATTATACATTTGATGTATGTCAATATATATTTGATATACATTAATCAAAGAAATTTACTCTTTTATCATTAAATGTAATTGGATTACATATTCCCTAATATGATAAAAGGTCCTTAGGATTAAGATCAGATTAATATAGATATGAGACAGTATTAATCCCACTAAGATTTAATCATTAAACTGTCCCTAGTCAAAGTATTACTGAGACAGGATATCAGTAATACGGAATAGACTAGTATTGCACTTGTACTGGTTATGAAAGTGTAACCGTATGTTTCACATACATTTAGATATTGGATATTTAAGCAACTATGATAGGGAAATATTGTTAGTCGTTTAGAACGTGAACAGATTCACTGGACTTGATGCACATGGAATCTCATTTATAATTTATCTAAGTATCTATGGGAGGTCTATTCAAGATAGGTGTAAGTGATCATTTGACCTGAGACTTACATGGCTATCTCATTTAGAGATCGACGTACTTTGACATTCACGTCTAGAATCCAAAAGTATTTCATATACACTTGTGATCAGGTGCGTTGTGAACCATTTAGGAGTGGGTATAATGTCAAGAAGGGACTTGTCACTCCGGGTAAACGGAAATGATGTCACACAAGATTCAACTATGATTTCTCAAGCCTGGTCGACATGAGAGAATGATTGGAGTGGCTCTAAGTCATTGCTCGAGTAAGAGAATTGGTCACACTAGAATCTGACATATACATCGTTATTGGGGTAGACACATTCCAACCCTGGACCTCATACGTGACATTGGACATAAGATTGTATTACATGGAACTACGCTTAAAACAAATGAAAAGGGTTTACGAATCCTTTCAGAGAATTGGGTAGACATGGTGCTTTGCTAGAAGCCAATCATGTCTTGTAAATCGGTAATGACGCGATGCATTTTATGCACGTAATTAGATATCTGGTTGACCCAATCTATTGCCAACATATTCGGAAACCTAATGGGTCGAACACCGAGGGCTATGGGAGAGAATGAAAGTAAAGAATTTGACATTTTAGAATTATCAAATTAGAAAGAGAGCAAAAACGGATTAATTTGGAATTAATCCAATTAGCTTAGCCTTCAATTTTGGAAATTGGATTTTCTTGGAATAAATGGGCATATAAATATATTGGATATATTATTAGATTTATTTAAATATAAATTGGATATGGATTAAGAGAATCAAAGATGATGTCACACAGGATTCAACGAAGATTGCTCAAGCCCAATCGGCATGGGAGAATCATTAGATGGGCTTTAAGTCATTTGCTCGATTAAGAGAATCGGTCACACTAGAATCCGACATGTACGTTGTTATTAAAGTAGACACATTCTAACCCTAGACCACGTATGTGACATCAAATATAGGATTGTATTACATGGAACTACACCTAAAACAAGTAAAAAGGGTTTACGAATCCTTTCAGAGAATTAGGTAGACACGGTGTTTTGCTAGAAGGCAACCATGTCTTGTAAATCGATAATGGCGTGATACGTTTTATGCGCGTATTCGGATTGTCTAGTTGACCTAATTTACTGCCAACATATCCAGAAGCCTAATAGGTCAAACAGTGATGATATCTCGATGGAAGAATGTTTTGGGAGAGAATAAAAGTTAGGAATTTGACATTTTAAAATTGCCAAATTAGAGAGAGAGCAAAAATGGATTAATTTGGAATTAATCCAATTAGTTTACCCTTGAATTTTGGAAATTAGATTTTCTTAGAATAAATGGGCATAAAAATATATTGGATATATTATTAGACTTATTTAAATATATATTGGATATGGATTTAAATAAATTGGGCTTCAAAGCCTAAATGGGCTAATTAAGTTAATTAGATTACCATGCACTAATGGACTTTATGGAATAGTTTCAAGCCCAAGCCCATATGGCCCATATGAACTTATCCTAAATAGTCTAAAAGTTCAAGGTGTTATGTGAGATTTTACATGGGATTTATGTGAAATTTTACAAGTATAAAAGGCCATATGTTTTGGCTTATTAAATAAGCTTTCACTTGACTTCTCTATAAAGCTTTCAAGATCTCTCTTGACATAGCAATTTCAAAATTTCCTCTCTCTCCCTCTCTAAATGGAATTTTCATAAATTTCACCAGATTTCTAGCAAAATAAAAGGTCATTCAAGAGGGATTAGGTGTTCCTAGCATTGGCTAAGCAATTTTCATGGTGGAGATCAAAGATTCATGCCCAAATCAAAGAACACCAATTCACATAGCTTGGAGTTATGTGAGTATTCTACACTTTATTTACACTTTCTTACTCCTAATTGCATGATCCTAGGGAAATCACAACATGGTATAAGAGCCTTTGCAAGTGTATTAAAATTAGGAAAATTTTGGGCTTTTGCATATTTAGGATATAACTGATTCAATTGATGGTTAATTGATGTTCTTGATGCTTGAAAACATGTTAATATGTGTTTAATTGGATTGAACTGAAAATGTAGTCTGTTGTTCATGTTATAGCCGAATTATGCCAAGCATGGATATTTGTTCATTTTGTATCAATTTGATTGAAAACAATGTGCATTGTGCTAATTACATGAAATTTGGAATTTTGGTGTGAATTGACAAATTTTACATACACTTATTAGACTTACATTTGATAATTGGCATAATAATTAAGGCCAAATAATTCAATTGGTGGTGTAATTATGCAAATTACACTTGAATGAACATAAATGAGCTTTATACACACTAATGAGCTTGTTGGATCAAGCATGGGCCGAAGGCTAATTAGGTTGGATCTAATTAGGCCTAGCCGAGTTTGGAATGAATATTTGTAATGATAAGCCCATTGGGCCTAAGCCATTGTTCTTTGGAATAAAAACGAGCTAAATGATAGATTTTGGGCCTTAGATATGCTAATGGGCTAATTTGGAGCTAGTAAGCCCAACAAAGTTGTTTTATGTCTTGAAATCCGATTTCACATGAAATTGGCTTTTATACATTGTATATGTATAATTTAAATTAGTTTGGGCCTTATGTATATTAAATAAGCCTATCTGTATTTTGAATCTACAATAGGGCTTATATTACTATTAAAACCCCAACTAGTTTCATTTACTTGAATTCATTTGGAATGAATGAAAAATATCATTTGGAAATGACTAATTAAATATCATTTGAAATGAATTAGAAAAATGAGTCATTTTGAAACTTCAAGCCTAAAAGAATTTCAAATTGGATTTAAAACAAATCGTATGTAATATTATACTTATGGGCTACATATATTGTAAGCCCAAAATCCTTAATTAGTTTCTATTATGGGTTTATATATTATAAAGCCCAAAATTTGAATTAAAATGGATTTGGGCCAATGTGTATATATATATATATATTATTGGGCTAATGTATTTTAATAAAATTGTAACCAAAAATATATAGGCTTGTTATTGTAGTAGTGTTCCTGTAGCAGTGTACTGTAGCATGGACGCTGTAGAAGCTGAATAGTAACTAAAGGGCATAATGATAAATTATCAAAGTTTGGCGGAGTAAGTTTAAATACATATGTGTTTTGTATAGAAAATTCAATTGAATTTGAATTTGTGTAGTTTGACAATATTATATGTATGTGTAAACAGTTAATTGGATTAACTAGAATGAACAGTTAATTGGATTAACTAGCGAACATAGTTAATTAGATTAACTAGCAAGAATGGTTACTTGGAAGCTATATCTATGAGTTAGACTCATAAAGCAATCAATATTTGTTTGAACCTTGGATGGTCATGTTAATGAGATTAATCAAATTGGATTTGATTGATAACATATTTGGATGATAACATGCTTGGATGCTTTTTGTTCCTTGGTAATGGGTTATGGATACCAGACCACATTTATATGATGTGCAATTAAATAGGACCTGCACGTCTTGCCTCTATCTAATTCTGATGTATTTATCTTCTCACCTAACTCTCCTCAAATGTAACCCGAGGTTTTTGAAAAGTGTAATGTAAAATAGGTAAGATTGGATTAGTTAAATTTGTGCACCTAGGGTGACTGGCTCTTGAGCATATAGTGTATCCATAACCATTATCATTTGTGAAAATTTCATTTACACCTTAGGATGTGTAGTATGGTAGTATGCATGCTTAAGGGTGAATGATGATGAGACTTAACATAGATAATAAATTTGACTTGTAATTAAATTTAATAGAAAACTCCTTCATGTAAATATCAAGCGTATTTTCTTCCATTGAGTGATTCTTTCTCAAGATTCAAGATTGATGATGACTTGTTGGCCAAAGTCAAGGTCACTGTCTTTCATTGACATTTTGAATCATGGAAGCTTTGTTACATATCACATGTCTAGGATAATTGTGATTTATTGGCCAAAGTCAAGGTCACTGGTTGTCCTTGATGTGGATTACAAAGCTTACCCCTTGTCAATGGGTCATGCTTGACTGGAATCATTGGGTTTATTGCACCAAAGCGAAGGCCCAAATGGATTTGAAGGAAATGTTGGGAGTAGCATTACATGTCCAAGTGACATATAATGCTTGACAGTATATATGTCCTCAACCTAGGAGTCGACCCAACGGATCTAGGAGTTGGATAGGATCCAATTTGTCTGAGAGACTTGCCTAATTAAGTATTGGATAATTTGTTATGCAATGCTTAATGGAGTCCTAGCCTAGTAGGAAACTAGATTTCCCGAGTGCTCTACAGAGGGTTGGAGACTTGAATAAAATAGTGGGAGAATAACATTAAATTTATAATTTTGTTTAATGTTATTTCGTGTTTATTTTATTTATTTTATTTTCTCAATGCTTATATTTATTTTAATCTATTGAAGAGATTCAATTGGATTCATTCAGTTAGACTGATAATTAAGGTATATCTGGGAACTTATCTTTACATTCTATCAATGAGGGCAAAAATATATTTGATGGCACAAATTTCCCTGATTGGAAAATGAACCTTAGGATAGTCCTGGGTTATATAAAGTCTTTTATACCATTGAAAGACATGTCACTCCTTAACCTCTTCGAGAGGAGATTGTAGAGTGGTAGTCTTGGAAGATTCATCATGATGACAATATTACTACCTGGGGCATAATACTAGCTGCTATGAGTCTTTAATTTCACCTACAATATTTGACGTTGGACGCTTATACAATTATGGAGAGATTAAAAGACTTGTATGAGGCTGAATTTTAGGCTGAGAAATTGAGGTCTCAAAAGGCTCTTTAGAACTCAGATGCTCTTAAAGAAAGCACATCCATTGAACAACATGTGACGGATATGATAGCCTACATTGAATGGTTATCTATTCTTGGTCTAATGATGATGATGAGCTGAGCATCGACTAAATATTACAATCTCTCCAAGATAGCTGGGGTAGTTTCGTAACAAACTACAATATGCTAAACCAAAGGAAAACTCTAAGAGAGTTACTGGCTATGTTGAAAGATGTAGAGCCAGAAATTAATAAGAGAAGTAAGTATGAGGGACTTAGAATTCAAACTTCCAAGAAAGGTAAAGGGAAATGTAAAAGAAAATTCCCTTCTGGACCTTCTGGAGGTATGGGGAAGGTTAAAGGTAAAGCAACTTCTGGGAAGACTACTAAAGACCAATTTTATGATATTTACTTGTACTGTGGTGAAACAGGTCAGTTAAAGTGTGACTGTGTCAATTATAAGGTTGATCTAAATGAAAAGGAAGCAGAAAAAGCTCCTGTTCCTGGTATGTTTGTTATAATTCTATTTGCATCTTAGTATTGAATACTAATTGTGGCTCATTTTATATGCAGGGCCTCAAGATGCATAGGAAATAACTACAGGAGGATTGCCCTATGAGTTGGAAACAAACTTGGAGTTGTTGTTTCTGCTGTAGGGTTATATATTTATCACTTGTCCAAGGCGCATGTATGATAACTAGTTGATTGCATTTCTGTATCTAGTTTAACGAGTTGTGATATAATTTTGTACAGTGCCTAGCTTGGCTTGGCTATATCTTTGTATGTAAATACTGGGTATTGTATATATAAAGATATTTTGTATTGTATAATGAAAATATGCAATAGCTTGTTTATTATTAATATAGTTATTAACATTCCTGTAGATTACATAATAAATGAACGACTCATAACAAGTCTGAAATTTGGAATTTAGACTTGATATATAGAAACAAATGGCAAAAGTATTAAAAACCTTACGGTTGGATCGTAGAGGTAAATATCTAAGTGCCAAGTTTCTAATTTGCTTGAGAGAGCATGTGCATTTGCTAGGAACACCTATGTAAAAGGTTTGACCGAATAGCAAAACTGAATAATGTTGGATATATGTCAGTTTATTTTGAGTCGTATATTTTATTCTACATAATTGTAGATATGCCATCAATAGTGTGTAATATGTTTAGAACTGGGTTCTTAAATCTGTTAGACAGATATTATATTGGATATGGACTGCAAGAAATCTCATTTTTCTTTCATGACAGATTTGGTGTTATGAGGTTTATATGAAACGTTTCAATGTTCTAAAGCTTCAACACAAATCTAAAAGTGCTTGGTAATGAGATACCTAAAAGGTATTACTTTTCTGCCCACAGGAGAACAAAATATTTGTTGCTTCGTATGTCGTATTCTTAGAAATGCATTTAGGCTAGTGGGAGAAAAGTTAAGTTCGATGATATCCGGAATAAGAGCATTACAACACTTCCCTCTCAAGACTCGTGAAGTCACTGGATGTTGTCACTTATCCCACAATCTGTAACACAAGATTTACATTGAATTGGCATCGTATGTCGAGAGTTTAAGAGATTTGGATATCTCATCTCTCCATGAATAAATTTGAATATTTTAGAGGATGATATGCCAATTACATGTGAAAATAATATTGGATATTGATTTTCAGGAATGGATAGAAATCATCAATTCTATGATGAATTCCATGTAAACCATCCAAGTTTGGACATTGGTTGTAGTATCGGAAGGCGTAAAACCTATTGGATATAAATGGATCTTCAAGAAGAAGATTTACATGGATGACAACATACTATGTTATGAAGCTAGGCTTATGGTGAAAGGTTGTCGTCAGAAATTTAATATGATGAAATGCTTTCTAATTGCCATAATAATATCCATTTGGATAATGCTGGCCCTTGTTATATGTTCTCATTATGAGATATGACAAATGGATGTTCATACCATCTTCCTTAACAGGAACCTATTGAAAGATGTACTAATATATAATAGTTTGATGGTTTTATTGTCCCGGAGCATTCAAACTAGGTTTGCAAGCTTAATGGATCCATTTATAGATTAAAGTAAGCATTATGATCTTGGAATCAATGTTTTGATGAAATCATCAAGGATTATGATTTTGTCCAAAACGAGGATAATTCTTGTGTTTATAAAAAGGTTAGTGGGAGCACACTAATTTTATGAATTTGATATGTGAATGGCATATTGCTTATAGGTAATTGGATTCCTATGTTGCAACTGGTCTAATAAAAGCTCTCAATGAAAATCTCCATATGGGATAAACTGACTTTATTCTAGGAATGAAGATCTTCTGGGATAGATCTTATATGCTGTTAGGGCTTTCCAATGCACATATATTGACAACAGAAGGGATTCTGTTTGAAAGGCCCATTGTGCTGATTGGGATCAGTTTGGAAGAGTTATAGAGGGAACTCGTTCCAATGTCACATGAAATTTCTTTTTCCATAGATATGTTTTCGACGAAAAAAGGAAAGGAGAAAAGATGAACCATGTCATGTTAACTTGGTTAACGATTTTAATCTTATATGTCATGAATTATACGTGGTTTGATGCATCATATCCTTTGAGCATATATTGATAACAATATACTAATCCAGGTGAATAATACTGGATTGCTATGAAAACTATCATTAAGTTTTTTGAAAACCTGAGGATGTTTAGTGATATATGAAGATATAGAACTAATAGTGAATGGTTTCACGGGAATTATATTTCCAATCCGCTCATGATAATTATCAATCATATAGTCAGAATATATATGTGTTCTGTATTGACAATCCTGAAGTGAACTAGAATAGTCTTTAGCAAGATTCTGTAGTTGATAAAATTAATAAAGTCGAATACATTGTTGTCAGTGTTGCAGCAAATGAGGTTATTTGCATCTAAACAATTCCTGGCATGACCAAAACGATCACCCAAAATAAAATCCTTACTTATCCCCTAAATTTGTCTGTTAGTATAATGTAAGCAAGGATCGAACCCATAGGGACTGAATTATGATTATTTTGATTTAAAATTAAGTCTTAACTTCTAAAACCTAATTTTCCTAAAAGGAAAAAAAGGATTTTGATTAATTAAAATTAATTAAACTAAGAATGCAATAAAATCATATGAAGAAAATAATGAGACAAAGGTGATTGAAAGAATACTTTATTTCGCTAGACTCATCAACTCAATTGATTTAATTATCCCAATTTAATTTATGTGATTAATGATGCATTCCAGGCAAGCTCATCGTCAGAAAACTGCCTTCCCAAAATCCAAAATGGTAATATGTTTGTTAATCCGACTTTAGGATGCAATGTAATCCAATTAGACTCTAATTAGTTGGATTGCATCGCCTCCCAAAAGTTGGAGTTTCATGTTAGTTTTGTACTTCATTTCATTGTATTTATCCCTATTTTGTATGTATATGTGAATTGTAAAGCCTTAAAGCTCTTTTGGGTAGTTTTACCTTAGCTGAAAATTTGCAAGTTTTGTGCAAGTAGTAGCCCAGCGCCGCGGCGCCCAACATCCAACGCCGCAACGCTCAGCCTCTGCCTTGCGCGAAACTGTTCATTTGGTCTCTCAATGCCGCGATGCCATTTTTGACGCCACGGCGCCACTTCGAAGCTACAGGAACCACACAAGTCAGTAGCTGAGGGCCAAAGTGCTCCCATGCCACCGCCGCGGCGCTCCACCGTAGGAAATTCAAATTTCATCCTTGTTTCTCTTTTGCTTTATAGTTTAAGTGGAGGGCAATTTTGTCCATCCATTATTTCTTGTAACTTTGCCTTATATGAGGCTTTCTCACTTGTAAGAACATAACTTTGATGAATATGAAAATGACAAACACTTTGTGTGTGCTTTGCTTTGAGAGTGAGTTCTCATGTGCTCATTGAGTCTTTATCCAATCCTTTGCCAAGATTGGTGGTGATTCAACTTCAAGTGGGTGGACTTAATCCTTTAAACTTGAAGCATTTCTTTGGCTTTATCTTGTAAGTATTCTCCTTGTCTCTTGTGTTGTTTGAATCCTTAGAACTTGGTGTTGGTTGTTGAATGTTGGAAGATTTGTGAAGGTTGTTGTGTGTAGTTGAATGCTAGATATCTGGGGAGTAATTTGGGGTTGTTTAGGGGTTGAAAGCATTTGTTTTAAGGGGATGAACAGTAATCCCAAATGGCTTGCATGAGGTGTAGGAAAATCACTCTTTAGGGCTCAAATTGCATGTCTAAATGCATCAATTACGAAATTAATTCCTTTTACAAGAACACTAGCCTGATGCATTCCATATCTATTGTAATGCATTCACCTATCCTTCGTAATTAATTAAAAGAACCCTTATTAATTAACCCTATCTATTGAACAACCTAGAAAAAGCTTACTAGATTTAATCCAATAAACGCAAAGCACATAGAAGGTATGACTAAACCAAGCAAAATTCTTCAAGCGTGAACCTTTAACCTGAGACTGTGAATTACTTTGCAATGATCACTGCAAATTAACCAATGCCTAGAATCCCTAACTATTACCTATTAAGTATCTAGACTAATAATGAATTCTCTAATCTGATCTCTTAGTTGTACAACTAATCAGTCAAACAAGTAATTCAAGAATAAAATCAGTAATTCACATTCATCATTTTAAATCAATAGGAATATAAACTCAATCTCATTGAATCATTGTCTAACTACATAAAGTTTCTCTCAATCACAAGGAAATTAATTACTCATGACAACATAAAACAAAATAATAAGAAAGATAGAACTCATCAAGCAATCTGATCCGAATCCGCAAGCCCAACTTCAAGCTCCAGCACTTCCAAGTCCAAGCAAGTCACTCCTACAAGTCCAAATAGGTTATCTCATGCCTAGCTCAATTATGGGATGCAATGTGATTAGCACTTAAAAGTGTATGTTTATTAAGAGTTTAAATCATTGTTTTTACACTTTAAGTGCTATTAATG
>JANKKB010027913.1:0-12368 GCA_026225775.1 Bursera palmeri | reverse complement strand
ATGTTACTTTATAAACAACAGGGGTGAGTTTGTTACTTAGACCAAACCTTGGGGGTGTCTATGTATTTACCCCACGATAAATTTTCAACCTTCCCATACCTACGTATTTAAGCTATTTTCTTTTATTTTTCTACATATATGAAAAGTAGAGTCATTTGAATTCAATTCGTTAGATTACGTTTTGATCTACATAAATTTTCATTTTAATAATTTATTATGAATTATTTTTTTTTTTAAAATTGATATTGGGATGAATAGAGAATCATTGTGCTATTTCAAACCTCAAGGGTATATTGTTAATAGGCTTTAGTTAAGGGTTATGGGTGTCATCTACCCTATATCATCTATGTTATTCAATAAAATCTTACTAAGTATACAGATATTATGATTCATATATATCTCAACAAAATCTCTCTATTAATTTAGAATATTTAAATTTAAAGAATAATAAAATAAAGTATAAGAATGAGTAAAATTCATATTAAATATTCTAGATAAATAATAAAATGTCAGTTATAGTTGGTTAAAAGTCGAGAAGATTTTACCGTTAGACCCGTATCGTACTTTCAAAACTAACAAGAGAAAGAGCAAATGGCGGGTAGTAACTAACAATAAATAAAAAGATGCTAATAAAACGACCAAACAAAAACTAACACCAACTACGAACCCGGAAACGACGGCTACTGTTCTTTTCTCCTTTTTTTTTTTTTTTTTAATCTTTTCTGATTTTGTGAAAAATTTTCTTTAAAGTTATGGACAAGCTAAGGGACATTGATTTAGCAAACGATTCTCTTCACAAAGGCATGTTAAAGATTCTTCATTCATGTGTGTGCGTGCGTGCATGCTTTTCTTGATTTCTTCGTTTTTGGTTATGCATCATGGGATGATATCATGATCATTATGTTTTAGGTTAAGAAAGTTCAAAGAGTAATTTGGGTAATTTGATGAGACGTTGTTAAAGAAAGCATTTGTGTTACACGTTTACTTGGTTTGGAAAATCATCAAGAGCTTCAAAGGGTTAGCGACATTTATGTTCAATTTCAACGGAATGAATAATATGTTTCTTTCACAAGGGATAATGTGCTTGGTACAGTAATCCCAACACTATTTATGCCTTTTTGGCTGATGGAATTGATATTGATTTGGAACTCTGCATATAAGTCATTATTTTTGGTACCGAAGCAAACTGGGCTCTGGAAATTGTGACCTAAAATGGGGAAGCGTGTACACAAGAGGAAGTCTCGGAGTTCTGTCTATGATGGTCATCATCATCCAGGATGCTTGTGGGGTATCATAAATAATGTAGTTGAGTACCATCATTGGGATTATGTCAAGAAAAGACTTCCACATTGGAAGCATGGCGGTAATAAGCAGGCAACGGGTGAGCAACTCGAGTTTTCCATTTATTTACTTTTCCTTAATTAATTTCCCTTGTCACTTTCTCTTTTTCATCCTATTTCTTGCTTCTTTAGCTGCTCTTGAAGGATCACAATGTGCACATTGGAACATGAAATTCTACTACTTGTATGTATTGATCATCTTCTGGACGATCAAAGTTTAGCTAAACAGTTTCTTGTACTACACATGCTGCGCTTAGTTTCACAGTTAGTTATCACTTTGAAACTGTCCATTATTGGCTGATAAAACAATAATGCTAAATGCCATGAGTACGACTGCTTACTGTTTAGTATTTGTTTTGTAAGTAACCATTCCTATATAGGATGTCTTAAGAGTGTTAGATCTCGGGTATTACAATAAACGCGTCCATTCAGTACTTGAGAGAACCTAAGCATTACAAAACAGTGGAAGATTTTATTCCTTAACAATATGAGATGTAGCTATGCTTCTGAGTTCTAGTGAAGGTTGATCCATTGATTGGTGAATGATGGACTAATCTTGCATATAATGTGTATTTGTAACCATCTAATTGAGGCTCTCAGGCCTCATTAAAATGTTTAGGCCAGTTGGGGGATTCTATTTTTTTTTATTAGTTACATAGATCTTGATAAATGGCATCAACATCATAATTTTAGTAAGTAAAAGAATTATAATTAGACGTTGACCACCACTTCTTGCTTGTAGGGGATAAATATTCAGAAAATAATGAAGCCTCAGATTTTTCTAAGTGGCAAGAAACCGGCAATGACCAAGTGAACAACTCTTATGTAAGTTATTTAAAAATGATTGTCATTACCTTGCTTTCACAATTTACCAACTATATTACATACCCACATGAATTGTAGAATGAAATGCAGGTCAGCATTTCGTTCTTGTTCGCCCTGTTCGTTAAGATTTCGACTGTTGATTGAATGTGAAGTGCATCAGATGAAATAAAGCAATCTCTTTTTTACCAGCAATAACATAAATTATTAATTAAGATGATAATCAAATGAAGGTGTTATCTAAATCTGAATTTGCCAGGTTGAGAAGGGGAGGCAGCAGGAGGCTACCCCAGCAAACAAAAGGTCTTCCAACTCTCGAATGAAAGCTCTGATCATTGAAGAAACGCCCAATAGGAAGAGCATAGATCACCGGACTTCGACCTACTCCGCTCGATCACGATTGACGCGAACCAATTCCATTCATCATCGTTTAAAACCTTCATACGAGGAATTCCTTGCTGAAATAGTATCAGATGATGAAAATCCTGGAGTTAATGGTAATGAAATCAGTAGGATTTCCAATGGTACTACCTCAATGGATCAACTGTTACACAAGTCCTTGCAGGAGCCAATTGCCAATAAAGAAACATACGAAGATTGTCAAGTCATGCCTACCCAGAATGAGTTGGTGCATAATCAGATTGACAAAAATGAAAATCAACCCAAAGAAAATCATGTGCCTCTTCAGGAAAACGTAGATGACTCAGACCAAGCTTTGTTGGGGATAGATAGAAAGGAACTCGTTACAGAGGAGATTCTGAACGCTCTAGATGTAATCAAGTTGAACCAAGAGTCCCTTATAAAAGTTTTGCATGACCCAAGTTCTCCTTTGGCTCATTTCTTCCACACTAAACAAACACTCAGTGCTAGAATGGGAATGGCATTGACAAAGTCTGTAACTTGCCCTTCACCTAGCTCGTCGGGCAGCAGAAGTCGTGGACCTAACAAACTTGAGCAAAAGCAAAATGTAACTGTGCCTGGTGACGCACAAAATTCAATTGAGTGCGAGTCTGTAGAAGATATGGATAAACAGTTACTACGATCAACACATGTTGAGCAGAGGGAAGATGTTGTTCAACAACCAAACAAAGAAATGGCTGAAATTGGTGATTGTTCTTCTTCAGGTGCAGGCCAAGATGTAAAGAGTCGCGATAGGAATCAAGTAGTGATTAAGCGTTTCCAGGATCTCAAACAGAAGATAAATCATGCAATTAAAGTGAGCAAAAATGAGGGTCATCGGATTACTTTGGATGCAGTCCTTCACAAGATTCCTTGTGGCCAGAGTTTCTCCGCAGACTTGAAAAACGAAAGTTTTGATAATCTAAGGAACCCTTTTATCAAGAATGATTGTAAAAAAAGTGCTGCAAGAAGTATTAATGAGAGTTATTATACTACTCGTAGTGACAAGAGCGGACTTCACCGCATGAGAAGAGCATCATCTTTCAGCACACTCAATAGATACAGTCGACTTTGCGAGTCTACTTTCAACACAGAGACCAAAGAGCATATCTTTGGGGGATTAAAATTAAGAAGAGAAGAGCCAGCTGTGCCTTCTAGAAAGACTCCAAAATCCCTGGGAAGAATTCTTTCTTTACCTGAACTCAGGTCATATTTTCATCAGAGTGAGGATTCTTCTGATGCCTTTCCTTCATCGATGCTAGTTAAGGCTCCAGTGGAGGAATCTCTAAGCACAAGTAGTTCTGACGAAGAAAGTAGTACAGATATGCCCATAGCTTCAGAAGACTATTTGCAGTTAGGAACTCATGCAGATGATCAAACTCAAGAGAACTTGGTAGAGGTCAGAGAAACAGACACGGTTACATGCAGTAAAGCAGATGCTAAGGGGGATAAACTTAGTGATGGTTTGAGCAACTTGACGACAAGGGACAATAAATTAGATGAGGAGCGGGATATTGAGCCTGTAACCACTAAACTGCCAGAGCCAAGTCCAGTCTCAGTGCTTGACTTCTATTTTCAAGGGATTGCAGAAAGCACTCCAGAGTATTCCATTTCAGAAGGTATTTTAGATTGTTACTTGTTTTATTACCTTAAACACCACGAACAAACTTGTGTTGCTAATATGATTGATATCTTTCAACTGATGGTATTGATGTTTTATGCATTTTGGTTGCATCGATGCAGACTCAGAAGAAAAGCCAGGATACCTCCTCCCTAGAGAACATGATTCTTTGACGAGCTATCAATATGAACCCAGCATGGATGCCCATTCAGAGGCCCATAGCAGTGACTATGAGAAAGTAGAAATTCCAAGCAAGAACTTACACATTGACGTCCCACAAGTTCAAGTGGATATAAAAGACAGAGCTAAATTTGATTACGTCAAAAACGTATTGGAGCTGGCTGGCTTCAGCGGGACTGAGCCCCTGGGAACATGGCAGAGTGATTACCAGCCACTAGATCCTTCTATGTGCGACGAAGTTGAGGGCTGCATACTCTCTGATCCTGACTGTTTTGGAAATGAAGGTGGTAATTGTAGCCACATGCATTTGTTTGATTTAATCAATGAGGTCCTGATGGAGATATACGAGAGATCATACACCTACTATCCCAAGTCCTTGTCTTCCCTTTGCAAAATTCATCAAATGCCAGCGGGCTATAATGTTCTCAAGGAGGTCTGGGAAAATATAAGCTGGTACTTGAGCTTCAGACCTGAACTTGATCGATCATTGAACCATATTGCAACTAGAGATCTGGTAAATGATGAGTGGATGAACCTCCAATTTGATTCCGTGTGTGTAGGGATTGAGTTGGAGGACTTAATTTTTGAGGATCTTTTAGAGGAAGATATATTTTCATGTCTGCCTTCTTCACCCTGCACATAAAAATTTTTGGCTTTTGGTGATTGTGTAACTAATATTGTTTATTTAACACCATACATAGTATATTCAGAAGATGGAAAGGAAAGTGTTTCTTGTATACAGTCATAGACATGTAGACTAGAAATAGGCAATTGATTCTGTATATTCAAAACATTGTGATTTTTGAAAGAAAAGGGATTATGCAATTTTTCTTGTCATCGATATTCAAAAGAGATCATAGGGAGCCCCGGTTAAAACTTGGAAGACGGTATTTTCCTTAGCCATGCATGAAAAGTTCTACAGCATTGTCTCAATCAAGATTCACAGTATCAAAGAGCCAAGTTTACTATCTTTAATTAGCCCTGGCGCCTGAAAGATTCAGGGTACCACCATCATGTCATAACTAAAAATTTCTATTATATGCATACTCAGCATTCGGGCATCAACTTTTGTTGATATTGTGTGTACAGTGGATGCTTGGACAAGTGAGTGTAAAAACTTGTTGTTTATGTAATTTGGGAAATTCCTCAAAATAACTCAATTTGAGGGAGGTCTTTGAAAAATAATCTAACTTTCTGATTTTTTTTATTTATCTAACCAAACCCAAGTAAATAACAATTATAACCCTACCTCCATTTTCTCTCCATCAAATGACGGTCACAAGTCAAATGATAGTCTGTCAGGTCCAACGACGGTTCAACAAGTCAATTGATAGTCTAAAAAGTCAAAATAATGATCCGACAAGTCAATGACGTCAGACATGTAAAATGACAGTTCGATAGGTTAAACGACAGCTCGATAAGTCAAATGATGGTTGATAAGTCAAAATGAAAATCAGACGAATTTTTTGGTAGTAATCAAATCAATTTTCCTGCAATGATCTGACTATTTCGGCAAGGTCTAATGGCAGTCCGATGGTTTCGGTGATTGTCCGGTTAGAAAGTATTAGAGAAAGAAAGATGTGTTTATATATTATATATAGAGGGGTGTAATGGTCATAAAGCTAGAAATGAGTTGAAAAATCAAAAAAATCTTGAGGGTTGGTTATTTTTAAAAGATCCTCCTCAAATTGAGTTATTTTGATTAATTTTCCATGTAATTTCCATACATGAAATTTTATTTACAGATTAATTTCATTTAAATATAGAAATAATTAAATGAGTGGGACAAATGAATTTTCTGTATGCGCCAGAAATATCCAGTTAATTAGGTAAGATTTGAAATATAACATTTTCCTTAAAGACTTTCATCAACATTTTCCTTCCTTTTGTCTGTAATGTTATAACTGAACAATGAATGTGTTTAACTGTTTCGGAACAATGTCATTCTATTCAACACATAATGAAAAATCTTTGTTTTAATGCAAAAAGCCCGTCTAGCTCAGTCGGTAGAGCGCAAGGCTCTTAACCTTGTGGTCGTGGGTTCGAGCCCCACGGTGGGCGTTCTTTATTTCTTTTTTATTTTTGTTGAAAGGTTTGGACCGTTTGGTTTGCCAAATGGCATGAGTGGGACGTAATATCATGAAACGTCGACGGTTAATATCGCCTTTCTCTTCTATAAATTGCGTCCCTGCATAAGTGTTCCATATCAACAGTGTTTCTTCTGATTTGCACCAATCTCCAATTCCCTTCTTTCTTTCTTTCTTAAACTGTGAAAATATCTTCCATTGCTGGAAATGTTCCCGTGGCTGCCATCTGCGGCGGCTTCTGTGGCTGTGCGGAGTAAGTTCCTTTTATCAGTTTCAAATATGTTTCATGCTCTCTTGTGAAAGAAATATCATCAAGTTTTCCAGCTACCTTTGTGTGAATGTTTTTGTGAGCTTCTACCTTCAAGAAACAAACTCTTCTTCTCTTTCTTATTTATTTATTTATTGTACAATGATGCAGTGACAAGAAGACCACCGTAACTCCTATTAGTGGCACTGCACCTGAGAAGCCGTATGTTTCCCTTCAAGCCTGTATGACATAGAAGTTACATTTTTTTTTTTTCCTGACAATAGATTTTGTGGGGTGCATGCAGAAACGCTGAGGGGTCATGTGGATGTGAGAACAATGGCTGCAAGTGCGGACCCAGCTGCAACTGCAGCCCCTGCGCATGTAAATGAGAGAGATCCTCTGACCTCTTTTTCGAAGCAGAGATGGCTCTTTTAAATAAAAGTAATTAGTGGCAACTAGTATAGTATGGTATCAGATTCATTAGGTGGTTTAAGCGTTTTAGAATAGAGTCGTCATAGCTTCTCTTTGTGTACATCTTTCTAGTTTTGACTGTGATTTCTTCCAAGTCTTGGTTGCTTGGTCTTTAATGTTTCGTTTTGGTTTAACGACATAGCACTTAAGTTATCTGTAAGCAGTGGGCCTTTGCTTTGTAGCTGGTCTATGAAATAGTAATTTATGAAGAAAATGGTAAAAAACTATTCCGATCTACAATGGGTTTAATTTTGTTATATCTCTATGTTCCTCGAGTAAATTCAAGAAAAGCTGACACCTAGGGTCCTTAAATAATATTGCAGTGCTCGTAAACTTTGTTTAAATGAAAATAATCTCAAATATCGAGGACAAAGATTAGACAATAAGGTGAGAACTACAAAATGCTGCATTATGTTACATCAACAAATGCATTAAGGCACTAGGTTAGAACATATTTTACAAGAATTAAAGCACCGTTGAAAATGGTCACAACCAAATTCAATCCAAGTGGATGAATTATCCATAATGTTATCTGGCCTACAAGGTTTCAAGACAACAGGGGGTTGCTAGTTCTTGTCCTTCGAAAATTCCTTTTGCTGCCTTAAAAAATAAGTTGTAAACCTGAAAAAGTTTTTTATAGATTTGTTATAGCTCATCAACATCTATTTTCATGGCTGAAACTGATCTTGAAATTCTAAACATAAGATATAGCAATTACCTGTTTGGATGAAAGCCCTATCTTCTCTAAATCGGTCAGCTGCAAACAGTTAAGATCACTATGTTTAGTTGCTAGCATAAGTCAAACAAGTCTGAAGTTCTTACCCTACAAAGTTTGCTTACCGATTTCAAGGGGCTTGTTTCTCTGAGTTCATATATGTAGTCTGCCAATTTTGGTCCAATTCCCTGGATGGTGAATTAAAAAGACAAAACAGAATCACTCTTGGGTTAATTGATAAGAATTTATCATAGTCATATTTATATCGCTATGGATCAACTGTGGTATACCTTTAACTCCAATAGCTCTTCTCTGCAAATGTACAAGACAATTGCAAATTTTAAATTTCAGATATAAAAAAGAACTTTTGATGTTCAAAGAACGAGTGGAAAACGAAGAAACATTGGAACACTATTACCTGCTGGCTGTGTTCAATAAATCAATGTATTCTTGTATAAGGGAGCTCTGTACATAATCAAATTTAAAGCAATCAGAACCCATAAAAAAAGTGTTTACACCTAATATAATGGTTTTAGCTATTCCCACCTTCAAATTAGAACTCTGTGCGCCAAATTTCTCAAGTGGCGTGCTAACTAGCTGGAAATTTTTGGTTGCAAAAGTCCCAATAAAAGGTGTTTTGGGGGTCTTTGGTTCAAGTTCTGGACATAATTGTTCTGTGAACGATAGTTCCTCGTGGTGTTTTGAATTTACATTGAAATTGATGGGGGAGAGTGCTTTTCTTATAGGACTCCAAGTTCCAGTTTTCTTGTCACAAATAGGTGAAGATGCCACAGAGTGTACAAACGTTGCCTTCTCTTCTGCTGACTCATCTACAACAATTGAAAATCTCAGGAAACTCTATAAATGTCAAGAAAGAATCAAAATAATTAATTCAAAATGAATCCCTAAAATCCCTAAAGCTCATTCATTACGCTCAACAAGTCTCACATAGAAGCAACATACCAGGGAAACATCTAGTTGATTCAGATACAATTCCATGAGTACCAACATTCATCTCTTCAATATTGTTGACAACCCCTAGGTTCAAACTCTGTAATCATTCACAAATATTTTACCATCAGATCATTTACTCATATTAATCCTTATTTTTACCACAAAACCTGTTAATCATTATAAACTTAATTATAGAACTCACTTTGGAGCAAGAATCAGTTGCATCTTCATTAATGAATAAGTTCCTGAAAGGACCACATAAGGCCCTGCATACGAGTAAGCAAATAAGTAATGGAAAATAAATCAAAATGGTCATATGACAAGAAGTATTGCTATTCTTTTTTCCTATACCTATACCTGTCTTTAGCATTAGAAGCCCCCTGGTTGGTAGAAGCTTTCACTTTTACGGAGCTGTGATTGTTAGTTCTCTTGACTGAGCTTAAAGAATTAGGAACTTTGCCTAGAAATGGAGAACCAAATGCGGCCATCCTTTGTGTACTCTTAGTCTTGCCTTTTGATTCAAGCCAAGCTCGCAATTTTGCTTCCATGTCAATTTTAACCATTGGAGTCTCAACTTTTTGGGCCGAAGGAACCGAATTGGAAATATGTCTTGACCTTGCAGCTAAGCTAACAGTGTGAAGAGACTCATGGTACTCTCCGGGATTCTATTAATGAAAATAGTGGGTTCAAATTAAATTTTGATACATTATATACAAGTAGTCTGAGATGACGAAAGTGGCCTAACAATGTGAACAGATTATGTTACTTTCCAGGATTCTATTAATGAAAAAAGAGGTGGGTTTAAATTGAATATTGATGCATTGGATTTAGTATTCTAAGATTTCAAACTGGAAAGCTTTGAGCTAATTCAGAACTCCTTACCAGACAAGCAACCATCAGAGCGCGACTTGTGCCCCCAAGGGAGTCTTGCAATATTCTAGTCAATTTGCTTTCCCTGTATGGAACTCGAGGTTCGTTGTTATTCAGTGCATATATCACATTAGACAATGCAAACAAGGACTGGTTGATCTTGCCGCTCTCTAGAAGACGAATCCCTTCATTGCAGGTCCTTCTATTATCTTCATTTCCTGATGAAAGGACAAACCCAGATAAAAAATAGGAAATCTGTATGTTTGGGTATGGAAACAACTAGACTTCCAAAAGCCTTGAGATACTTAAAAGGTGCAGAAATAACCTGCTAAATCTATGAGGTTCAGCTTCCCAGTGAAAGCAGCTCCAACATGATCACCCTTAGGAGAGGAAACAGCTATCACTAGCACACCATGGCTCCTGCTGGAGACATCATTGAGCGCTGTGTGTGCCACTTTCCGTCTCTGAATTCCACTGGAGAACACCTCTTGAAATTCTGTCATTGAGTTAATCCGGACTCTAGATAGTCCCTTAAGATGAATTTTCCCATCCTTATCATCCAAAATTGATATTTCCTCTGCTTTTACTTCTAAGAGATCATAACACCTGTCCATATAGACTTCGTAGTACGAAATCTCTGCTGTGCTCCCTGTGCTCTGACACATAGATAAAATTGTGGACATGGCTAATGGCATGAGGCCTGGCATCTCCTTAGTACCCTGCATTGCCAGCCATGTCCTCATTATCTTTACTGGTACGAAAATACTTTGACTTGTAAATGAAACTAAGATCTAGAACTGAAAATTGTCATTTTATTAGGACAAAATACCCATTCTACAGATTCTAATCCCATATTTGACTCCATGAGAGTTGAATCTTTACATTTCCAGTAAGCTAAACAGCATAATACGAATAAAAAAACTTGATGTATAACAGATGAAAATAAAACCTTAAACTTTAGATTTCAACAAAGAATCAAGAACAAAAGTTTCTGTCTTCTTATTTTTGTGAAACCAAGCAAATTAAGGTACCAGAAACAAAAGGGTCGTTTATATCTGGTCGCCCACCTGCATGGTATAGGTTTTTCCACTTCCAGTGGCTCCATAAGCAAAGACTGTAGCGTTGCAGCCTTGAAAGATTCCTGGAATCAGAGGGTTCACTTCACTGTAGAATATCCTGCTTACTGTACCATATTCTTGATCAAAGAACGAGTCCAACTGATAACACTCGTTTCGACTACAAAAAAGCAACCCAAACCCTTAGAAAAACAAGGATCAAAACAACCCATAAACAGAAACCAAAATCAGAAGAAGTTTAAACACACAACTGACATGCTATTAGGGTCTTTAATATGAACAGTAACTTCATTGCGAGCTTCAAACTCTTTTTCAAGAACTGAAATACAAGATCTCGGCTTTCCATTCTTTGCAATCTCTTGAGGTAGAAAAGGACGAACTCTAACCACTACCCTGACCTTAGTGATCACGTTTGAGATTGTGGGTTTTAAAGGGGTGCTCAGTGACACGTTAGCAGTTTCCATGGACGAATTTGTGATGAATTTTAGAGAGAATGCTTCAGAGTAGTCGGAGAAGAAGAGAGAAGGAGAGGCAGATAGTTTAAAATGTTTTGACCGTTGGAAGAATTTTGGTGAACCGTTGTATTTGAATTTTTGTGTTGCCGTTGGACGTTGAGCTTGCTGGGCCCACAAGGGGTTTCTCTAACGTGGTGACGCGACGCGGCATCATCCACGATGTAGGCCTTGTTAATTATAAAACGTGAAAATCCATTTTAATAAATAAATCTTTTTATTTGTTTACTCTTCCAAATTAATTAATTTACTTACTAAGTTTTAGCATTTTCAACTGTGATATTTGATTTTTTAAATAAAAACCAAGATATTATTGCATTTTAAAAAATTTTAAAATAATGAAGAAATGGTAAAATCAAAATATTAAGGGACGATTAAAATGTGATTTTATTTTCTCAATTAATTATATAGTTGGAAAAAGAATTATAGGTGAAAAATTGCTTAAATTATTATAAAAAAATTAAATTTTTCTGATAGATGGAGTAAAAAAGAAATTTGTAATAAATTATATGTTGCAAAAGACATACATAAGAAGATTTTGTACAAGATGGAAAATAGCTCAAAAAGACTTTTTATTGTTCTTTAGACTATATTTTTCAATAGGACCTCTATCCTGTTATATGTATGTTATGTATTGCTTGAGTGCTGGTCAAATCAATCAAATCTTTTTGAAATGACAAATTTTAAAATAATAATAATTAATGAACGAACAAGATTTAAGAGAATTAAATAAATGATATTAATATCTCAAACTTTTTATCATTTTTTAGTTAAATTATAGTCAACGTAGAATTTGATTTCATATTTTGTTAAAATCTTTTAAGAATTTGTCATAAATTTTCCTCAAAATTTATTACTTTAATACAAAGTTCCCCTACAAATACAAAATTACATCACTTCCACTAAAGACAATCTTCATTAAGATTTTTTTTTTTAACGATCAATTATCTATATTAAACTGATGAGATCACAACCGTTGATGTTCCAATCGTGAACCTTATCTGATGATCAGAAGTCGTAGTCACATTAATACCCTTGAATCCTACCTCCCTGTGATTGATTGGGGGGGGGGGG
>JANKKB010027912.1:0-12368 GCA_026225775.1 Bursera palmeri | reverse complement strand
GGTAAATATGTACTTTTAAGGGTTAAAATTATCAGTTGATTAAAAAAAGTAAACCTCAGGAGTCTTGTTGATGAAAGTGGTAAACTTGCTTTCTACTTGAAATTAAGCCAAAACACAAGGGTACTATTTGAAATTGTCCATATATATATATATATAAACTACTCTATAAAAGGAAATACAATTTCAAAAGAAAACACAATTTCAACAAAAAGATGACTCTCTTTCTGTTTGGATGTATCTTTTTTTTTTGATATTTTTATTTCCTGATATACAAGTTACTCAATAGTAATTTAGAGTAATTATTTTACTAACTTGATAATTGGATCATCAACATCGATGAAATAACTAATATCCCTCCACATTATTTTTGTTTTGTAGTGACATATAACTTTAGAAGACACAATTAAGAGATACTGAACGTACTAGACTTGTTCGATTATTTTTTATGTAGATTTTATGCATCAACAATTTTTTAAATCAATAGAAATTGATTGGCATGTTAAGGGCCAACATATTTATGTTACTTTGGATATGTCTATGTTCTGTTATATATAAAATATAGTTAGTTATATTATGATTTTTACTTCTATTTTTATATTAAAATTATTATTTCAAAAATGATAATCGTTTGGTATATAGGGTTTTATTGTTGTAAATTTGGTTTATCTTTAAAATAAAAAGGATATTAATTATTAACTTATTTTTAAAAAATTAAAATAACAATAAAAATATATAATGTGAAAATTTGAATTCAAATCTACGTGGCCGCGCCACCAACCAACACTCTTTATAAGGAGCTCACTCGCGCCTATAAACAAGACGGCCACATCCAGAAACCACTTGGATTCTTTCTCGTCTCTCATAATTTGAATTTAAAATAACTACAAGAAAAATGTCTGCAACAAAATCAATATCCAGAAAACGAAGCTCCGGTTCCGTGCTCGCTAAACAGGAGCCGAAACACCGAGTCGAGGATGACTTCGATCCTGATCTCTCCAGGTCCGTGTTTCGAACTTTTTTTTTTTCATTCCACTTAAGAATACTTTTAGTTATGATTTGTCGATAAATTGCAGCGATTTGAAAGGAATAATGTCGGCACTGCATCAGATTAAGGAGAAAGCGCAAAAGGAAGGACAAAAGAAGAAAGAAGAGACGATTTCTAGGTTATTTTTGAAATCGATTTCGAGAGAGAATTAATTTTGGCTTGAATATGGAAGAATTACTATGTAATTTTTTTGTCGTATATAATTTATTGAGATCTAAATTTATTCGACCTGATTACTTAAATTATCATCACTGATTTTCAAATGAATTGTTTAAAATTGATTTAAAGTCAGTTTTAGGATTGCTTGTGGACTGTTGAATTGGTTTTCATATAGCTAGAAACGTATCCGTGTACATTAGTAGTGTTAATCGGTAATAGGATTAGAAGAAAAACTAACTTCAAAAGAATCTGAAAAATCTTTTAGACGAATATTTGAGTAGTATTTTTCGAGAAATACTTTTTTCCTTTTGCAAAAGTGATTTTAGTTGAAAATTCTTTCTACAAAATTATTTTTGAAGGCATTATAATCTCCATTATTCAGTTTAGGGGGCGAGTGGATCAATGGATGTGTATTTCTTCTCGTGTAATTTGTATGCTTTCTTTGTTTCTTATGTGTCAAATCTCGCGATTAGATTGATTTTAAGTTGTGTTTGGTGACAGTGTGGCCTCTGAAATCAGGTCTAAGATTGATGAGTTGAAGTCAAAACTTGAGAAGGATAGGTAAATTAAACTTGTAGGCTCACTTTGATGACTGGATTATATATCTGAACTCTTGCTTGTGAGCAGAGTATAATATTTGAAAGTTGATTGTAGACAAGGTTTTGCCAAGGCACTTTCAAAGAGCTCAAAAGAGGTCGGTGGTGATTCTGGTGAACCAAGAAGCTTGACATAAGATTGGGGGAGATGAATTTTAGCTTCAGCATTTGCTTTCTGTTTTAAGTATTACCCAAAAGATATTTGATAAATTACGTGTTTGTATATTTTCAGTGCGAAAGTTGTTTAAAGAATGAGACTGCCAAGTTCCAAGAGGTTCATGAGAAATTCTGCAAGGAGAGAGCTACCCACCTTCAGGTCCTACAAGGTATTCCCTGCTGCTGGGTTTTAGTGCTCTTTTGATCTTATGGCTATTTTACAAAAGGATTCGAACTCAAATAGTATCGTTTATCATCAGCCAATTTGTTTAGTTATTTACTTTGGTTTTTCTCATTGTCGCGTTCTATTTGTGAAAGTAACGTGATCTGCAAGCTTTTAGGGCAATCCCATAGACCGGGTCTTCCTAGTCACTCTGTCCATAGAACAAGGCACAAGTCACATGGTCTCTAGGCTGGTAGTAATCACATTACGACCCAACATATAGACTTGAGTTGTTGGCTAGATTTTCCCGGAAGCAACATGAAAATCAAGTATTCAGCCTCAAAACAACGGCCAACCTATAACAATAATTATTTTCTCAGAATTGATTCTAAATGCACACCCTTTTTCTATGCTGATTTCTAAGTGATAATGACAATCATGTTAACATTTGGTTTAGTTAAGTCCTGACTTATACAGCCTTGACAGATACTATTTCCAAATTTGAGGAAGACAAGGAGAAGCTGTTAATACGCTATGAACAACTGAGTAAGCAACACGATTCTCTTACCCTCTTTACAGTGAAAAATGGTAACACTAACATTATGAGGATTTAAAATCAGGGAAGAAAGAGAAGAGTTTGATATCTGAACAAGAGAAATATTGTGCTGATAAGATTGCTAAATTGGAAGAGTCCTTGAAAAAGAAGAAGCAGGTAAACTAATTTTGAGTATCAAGTTGCTGGATGGCTGTTTCGTTTGCTTTCATGTAAATAGCTGTAAACTAGATTTTATTTTTTGGAAAACAGGATGACAAAACTTTCAGCATTTTGAGGAAATCTCTTGGTTCGTTTCTTGACAATGCGTCTGATGAGGAATTCCCGCCTGATGATTGAAGATTGCTTAGACATCTAGCTGAAAACATTTTCGTCCTTAAAGAGAGTATACCTTATGATATACTGCCTCTGCGAAACTTTCCTCGCTAAACATTTAACATTTCTTTACCTTCTCACTATAAGGTTCATCATTAATGTGGAATGAGTAATGATGCAATTGTCCACAACCCCCAAGATGTACCTTTTCCTCAACTTTAACGAACCATTTTCAGTAGCATTTGCTTAAAACTGAAAAAAAAAAAAAAAATGTTTGTCATTTTCTTTTACTCTTCCACATGTTTTGAATTCTCCACGAGCACGTGCAGAAGCAGAAAAAAAAAAAGAGCCACGTACGTGATATGTCCGTCTTCTCTTTGACAAACATTCATTGGCAAAGGCAACTAAAAACTTAAGTAAAGCCTGAAATCAAAGTCCAAGTTCGGCCCAACCCTATCCAGCCTTCCGTTTAATAATCAAGTTTGAACCTAAGTGCAGATATTCAGCTTCTGCCACTCATCCACTGGACCACTGACACTTTTTGATTGGTCGATCTGTGACCTTATCGTCAGCAGCCGGCCCACCGCATAACTTCCCAGTTTCGGTTTGTAGATAAGTAAAAAGGATTAAACCAGTACATGATAGGACATGGTTCCGATTGCCTGCATGGTTGTTATGTATATGGTTCGCTTGATTTCCACGAGTCTTCACATATGCAGCTCATTGATTGGGATTACAATAACAAGAAAGCAAAGCTCCATAGCAGGATTTGAAAACTCCATTGCACTTGTGAAACACATTCAAAACCTTAAAAACTCATATATGCACTATATTGAATAATACTTTTGTACATTCACAGTAACACCATATCCAGGGAAGAAAGGAATGTTCAGTAACGGCATAGAGAACAGCTTTACTGCACATTTCAATGATAATAAAAATATCAAATAGGTCCGTGTTAGAGGAAAATTGCAAGCTCTTCCACGTTATAAAAGCAGTTTAGCGGACTGTATTGAGAGGAGGGGTTGGTTGGCCCTGTTGCACAGACCATGGGGGGCGCCTGTTATGATCCTGCATAAGAAGCACATAGATAGTAATTCACTCATAAAAAAATGAATAATGATCTAGCCTGGACGCAGATAAAGAAATGTAGTAACATAATTGTCCAGGGACCAGCATATTCTGTTTTTACTTGAAAGACAACAATTACTAAGATTGCTATACATTCTTCCAATTATTTTAAGTGAATATTATGCAAAAATTTGAACAACTGTGAAAATTGTAGAAGTAAAGGGATCATCATGCCCAAGCACACTCAACTCAAGATATTGCCACTGTCCGCTCAGTGTATCAGTGTTCTTTTAAGTAATTTAAAATATAGACCAAGAGCCTATCTCAAATATGATGTGTTAAAGTACTCATCGTTCCACTGGTGGCTGTCATTGCCTTGCACTTAAATGCCACCAGTTCTGAATAATTAGGGGATTAATGCATGACCTGTTTGGTCCCTCCAATCTTACATTCTGATATGTCTAGCTGTACAACAAGAGAGATGTTCTAAAACAAAGAGATGTATACAACCAGAAACACACACAATATAGGAAGATAGTTCACATACCCCAATTTCAGTAATGCAACGACAAGAGGAACACCTAACTGATGAAGCTCCATATGGATACATCAGCAATAATGCACAACTTGCACACTTGACTTGCCCAACCTGATAAGCTGAAAAAATGGACTTAAGAAATTCAAATGTCTTACCTTGACAAAATTTGCAAAGCAGAAGCCAACCTTCACTAAATTTTCTATATGTTCACGGTTCACTAATAAAATCTGAAGGGAATATATGTTCATTGAGATGCAAACATGTCTACTGCACTATCATAATATGTTTAACAGATTGTCTCAGCTAGTGGACTCAATGGTGAAAGATGTTGTTAACACTGTATTCTTATGTGGGGGAGCAAAGAGTTGAGTAAGACAATGGTTTCATCTCAGTTGGACAGTGTCTCAAACAGTGAGATATGCAACTAATTATTATATTGCCAAGGGACTAATCCTAAAAGAATGTCAATATAAAACTCTACATCCAAACTTAAATGACTTCAGTCCCTCTTGAGAATATATCTGGGAGCCTTGTGGAACAGAGGTACCTGAGCTCTGCAACAAATATTTCAATTTTCAGGGTTCCATTATCTCAATTAGGAGTATTGGCAATAATGTTTATGAGCTAGGCCAACAATAGATACTGAGTTAGCAGTACTTAAGTTATACCTAAAATCCATAATCTTTCAGATCAGAAATTTTTTCTTGCGGATAATCCGTGGTGAGTGCTCCTTATACACTACATAGTTAGCAAAGTCAAAATACTCTAGTGTGATAGAATGATGAGAGGAGAGAAATACAAAATGAATCTATCCAAAAGAATGAAACCTCTGACCATTTTTTATCACTTATTAAACAACACCATAATAATTAAGAGATGGACTGATGATAAAAATGGAAACTATTTATCAGTTCAATAACATGAGGAAGAGAAGGGAGAAACCTTCTAGCACATAGTTGATTGTCTGACAACATGAACATTTCACATGTCTAGCCCCTTGTGGATATGAAAGCAACCAGCGGCATGAACCACAAACCATTTGAGCCATTTCTGCAATGAATTAACAGAAACAAAAAGTTGGAAGACGTTTAACTAACCAACTCATGCTGTAAGATTAAGCTTGCATTTATCATTGCATTGTGGCTAATATCACTCTTAAACTGACAAATGGGTGATCAGTAGCATTAATGGCAGCAGTAAAGCCTACGGATTGATGCGGTTTCTCCATTAATGGAAAACTCATTGCTGCTTTCCAGATATTTCTGGCCCAACAAAGCTCATCTCGCTTTATCTATTTCTATTGAATTTAATGGATCACATTCCAGAAATACAAACATTTTTATTTTTTCACAAACTTATTAGCAACCCCCAGTAACAGATTGTTCCTGAAAAAGAAGACGACAAGTCGGAAACCCTAAAGAAACAAAGAATACTGTCGCCTAGGTGCTGAAGGCTTCTGACTATTTCTTTCAAAACGATATCTTCTTCTGAAGCCATGGGTTTTCAATAAAGAAAAAAAATTTAGAAAAAACACAAATTTACCACATGTTGTAACACACATAAACGTAATCGTAAATAGATGCCTATTAGGTTGACTGACTGGAAGTTGGTGGCGCTGGTGTTGGAGGAGGAATGGCTTGCCACCCTGGCGGAGGCCCAGCTTCTTCTTCTTCTTCTTCTTCCTGTTTTTCAATTGATTCTTTCTCTCTGTTCTCCATTCTAATTCACGTTCACTCGAGAGGATCGAATTTCGTCTTAAAATCCATAATCTAAATGGAACGCGCCGTTTCCAGGAATCCTCTATTTGATTTTGAATGGAATCACTTGCAGTGCACGTGTCATATTCCAACTTTAGTTTTTGGCTTTGCTAACCCCTAGGTTTGGCTGATAAGAAATGCTATGAATTTTAGGGAAATAGCTTTATTTTATAGCTCTACCCGGGGGCGGATCATGGAGTCGGCTCCATTTGAATTTTTGTTAAAAAATAAGTATTACAAAACTATCATTTTTATCCATGATAATTGACTAATTAAAATCTCTTAAATTTCTAAAATATACCAAAAATCCTGAATGTTACTATTTAAATTGTTTACTTTTTTTACATCTATATAAAAATTTCTTGGAGACAATCATTTTGGCTCATCAAACAGTCATTTTAACTTACTGGACAATCATTTCGACTCATCAAACGGTCATTTCGACTCGATGGACGGCCATTTTGACTCACTGAACGATTATTTTGACTCACCAATAGTCATTTTGACTCGTTGGATAGTTATTTCATCTAGTCGGATAGTCATTTTAGCTAGTCGGACGTCATTTTAGCTCGTCAGACAGTTATTTTCCTCGTCGGACCATCATTTTACTCACTGAACAGTCATTTTGACTTGTTAAACTATAATTTTGACTCGTCGGATTGTCATTTAAACTCGCTAAATCGTTATTTAACTTGCCTGACCTTTATTTTGACTTGTCAGACAGTCATTTTGATTTATTAGGATATGATTGTCATTTACCTGGGTTTGGTTAGATAAATCAGATAAAATCATGAGGTTCGTTATTCCCTCCCCCGCCCCCCCAAAAAAAAAAAATTGATTATTTTGGCAAATTCCCTAATTTCTTGATTGATAGATATTTTGATCTTTTGTTGATTCTCTCTATTTATACAATAATANGATTTATTAGGATATGATTGTCATTTACCTGGGTTTGGTTAGATAAATCAGATAAAATCAGGAGGTTCGTTATTCCCTCCCCCGCCCCCCCAAAAAAAAAAATTGGTTATTTTGGCAAATTCCCTAATTTCTTGATTGATAGATATTTTGATCTTTTGTTGATTCTCTCTATTTATACAATAATAACATAACGAGTATTTTCAGTAACACATTAAAAAAAATAGAGTATGACTTTCTTAAATATTGTTTGATTTTATATAATAAAAAAGAATTTGCTAAAATTATCGATAATAGATGAGTTCTACTCTTTGAAGAACTGGAGGGCACAACTTCAATAGTATTTCATTATACTTACATATTTATCATATATTTATTTATCGTATTATTTTTTTTGTATGGAATATATTTTGAAAAGATAGGTTCATTATATCTGCCCTTACTAGTGTAAATATCTTTTAATTAATAAAAATTTTCTCATATTGTCAAGATTTACCTCAAATAATAATTTAGCCTGACCAAGAAAAAATTTATGAATACTCCATTGGCTCTACGTCTATGATTGTAAAACTATTAAATATAGTATGAATTTAAAAAAAAATTTATTTTTGTTTTGCAAACGTTATTAAAATTAAGATTAATATTTTAAGTTTCTATAAAATTTTAAAAAATAACAATAAAGCGTCCATAAACGTTAAATAAATGATATAAGAATATATTTGTCATTTGATTTATGCAAATCCTAATATCAAAAGATCAAATTAAAATATTAATTAAAACGGATAGAAATCCATAAAATTTTTATAAAAAGATTTTGAGTAAATATCAAAAACTACACCTAAGTTTTAGCTCAACTTTAGGTGTTGAATAACTATCTCGTTTTAATCAACGGCTCACCTTTTTCTGCAACTCTTAAAATATTGTTAAATGTTTGAGATATTATAGAAGCCATTGTCAAATATATTATTTAAAGAGTAATATGAAGTATATCAAATTTTATATATAAAGTAACGTGACATAAATGATTAAATTAATATTTATTATTTTAATTTTATATATTTATTTGACTGTAATGTCACATATTATTTCCTATATAAAATTTTGTATAGTATTATTCTTATTTAAATGAATAATTGACGTGTTTGAGGAAGGATTTTTTAATTAAAATTTGTTTTGTAAGTTACTCCACATAATAGACAAATAACACACTCAACCTAAGCACTTAGTCACCTTCTTGAGTTTGCTAGATTTTTAATGACGGAGAAAGTCTCATCTATGTCCATTGCATTATCTCACCAATCTTAATTATTGCAGAAAGAGAGATTAATAAATAGAACAAAAAAAATGTTAAGAGACACATGTCAGTATGGGGTTAGAGGTGGAGCCAGAATAGAAGAAAAGAAAATTAAGCAGTCTAGAATACTTAAAGGGAGCAAAATTGAATATATAATAAAATTAAGAGCTTAATTAAAAAGAATCAATTTTATTTTTAACATGTAATTAAGGAAATTTTTGAGAAATTAACAAAATAGCCAAATAGAGGGGTATGAAATGAAATATAACCAATTTTCATAATTTCCTTGTTTACCTAGTCAACCTCAGCCAAGAAATTTAAAATGCCCTTATCTTCAACTTTGAAACTTCCTCTCTTTTCTCTTATATGCTTCTAACCACTACATTCACACAAACTCAGTTTCTTTGAAAGAAAACCTGACGCAAGAAGAAATTATATCATTCTAGTTAATATTATTGACTTCAACTTGAAAAAATATTTGTTATTAATGAGATGAGTTGAATTAGAATGTGTTTTGATATTATATTTTCGAGTATAAATATATTAGATTCGTGTTTGATAGTTGTTGAGATGCATTTTGGGGTTGATTGGAGTGATTTTGTAGTGAGAATAGTAAAAAAAACTGTTAAAAGTTATAGTCAAACCAAAGAAGAAAGGTTATAGTCTGTGTTCCAAAGTCGAATCTATCACGTCAAACCTAACCATGGTCTGTGTAAGACCTCCATGGATAGTGTAGATCTTACATAGGCCGTTGTTAAGTTCGAACATATTAGGTTCGACTTACACAGACCATGGTATGTCCAACCTACAAATAGCACAGCTAATTCATAAACAACTACTAATTTCTGTAAACAGTATAGCACAGCTAGGATACTTTTGGAAACTGCATTCGCTTGACGGGCCTGGCACACGCATCTTACTTGATTTTACAATCCCACCCTTATGAACTAATATTGGAAAATTCAGCTGGTTATCTGGAAGTATATGCAAATGATAATCATGTATTGACTGTATACTGAAGGCGCATGCATACAACAGGTCAACTGGCCTTGTGTAGAAAGGGAGCTTAGTGTTGACAGTGAATGGATGACCCTTACGAGTCTCATATAGCTGAAAATCACATTTTTGCCAACTGAAGCTCTTGCCCGAGCCATACAGATACTCCTTGCAGCCTCTTCATGTAAAGAGGTAGGTCAGGTCAATTTCCAAGAAGTAGTCTTGTGGATGATAGAAACGAATAATTTCTCCTCCAAATAGACGTACTGGAGCGGTTGGGAAGTCACTCAGAGTAGGCTTTCTTGGGCCAAAAGACGTTGAGCGTCGACGTTTTGGAGGAAATGTTGTTGATTAAGGCGGGAATGGAGTTCCATTGAAGGGAATATGTATAATTAAAGTGAAATGTCCAAGGCTTCTTCAAGCTAAAGGGCTTCTTGCAGTTGAAGAGTGACAGACTTTCCGAATCCAAAGATCTGATTCCCTGCAAGTGGAAATCAAATTTCGCATTCTTCAAGTTTGCTTTTGAAGAATTAAATGTCGTAGAAGAATTTTTAGATTTAAAGGAAGGTTTCAATACAACCGGGCACTAATATATGCGTAAACAAAGATTAATCCAAGAAGTTATGATTATTGCAGCCTGACTATATTTTAGTAATTTATTTATATTTTATTTGGAAGTAAAGCTATGATATTTTTTTTGTACTCCATTTTATATATTAATCCCTTTTAATTTAGATTAAAGATTTAAAACAAAAAACCTAAGTCGATGATATAAAATAACAGAGAAACAAGAATGAAGAAATGAGTCTGTAGTTATCTGTCCTTCCTATCTGTCATAGGTTGGTCACTTGAGATGAAACGCACTCAAAATTCAACATAATTATCAATTGTTCTCAATGGCTTATACGTTATTCATAGCTTCTTGACATTAATAATTGATCTTTGAAACATATCTTAGTAAATATTTTGAGCGTTTACAGTCCAAACAAAAAGGAGATGCGTACATTTAAAATCAGAAGGCAAAATCTGCGAAACAGGGGAATATTAGGGAACCATTTGATTAAGGCTTTACAGCAAACACAGGACTGAGGATGGTTTGGAGAGAATAAAGCAGCAGCAGTAAGTAGATTATTGCCGCAGCAAAACCAGCAACAAGAGCCCCAGTGACATGGTCGCAAAACTTAGGAACTTGCCCACATATAGGCAGCCAACCAGCATGACTGTTGCCTTTCTTGCCCACATGAGCTATTGCCAATGCTGCTGCGATGCTTGAGGTGAGCAGAACCGTTACAACCTAAAAAATTATTATAAAGCAACAAATTAATACCGTCATCATCCCAACCAAAATTAATCTCCCACATATAAAAAGGGATTTATTTGAAAAAAAAAAAAAATCGCTTCATTACCACATCTAGAATGATTATTAGTCGCCAAAACAAACTCTTGGAAGAGATAATCAGGACTAGTAGGCTGTAGCCGCCTGCAATTGTTTCTGCAATCACAAAGAACCTGTACCAAAATTTAACGACAAAACATAATGAAGCCCACAAACAAAATAACATAATTATATGATAATTGGAGCGGTGACAACTTACTTAAATACAGGGTCATCGCTATATTTGGCAGTGAATGTCAAGTTCAAAACTTGAGCTGATTCATGGCTTGTAATCATGACAATAACCGCAGAAATGGTTCCTCCCAAGGCTAGAAGCCTCAGAATGATCATGAAGATCCTCTTAGTCTTGGTCATTACGCTTGTCTTCGGTGAGTCAACTTAAGAGGGAAATGGGGTTCTCTAGAGAAGTTTAAATGGGGAAATTGGTGGGCAGAGTAGATTATATAGTGTTAAGAAGACAGATAGGGGATGGTGCACTTGTTTCCTTGGTGTTTCTCAAAGGAACCAGATTTGGTAACCTGTGATTGTATAAACTTTTAACCTTGCAATGTCAGATGGCAGCATGTTTAACTCTAATTAAACAAATAGAAAATACTATACAACTACAGAATTGAGCAGAAATGATCTATGGTCTGTTCACCTACTTAATTAGATATCTGAACCTGTAAGGCTATTACCATTTCTGGCCACCTGGACGTATCAAGGGAAGACAGACAGGCCAAGAACAAGACCAATGCCAAAATGAGGATGGTGGTAGCCGAAGCCTGGTAGGTAGTTGAATATCAAGTACTAATAATTTTCCACACAAATGATGTTAATTATATATACTCTGATTAGATTACACCCAGATGATTTTTAGACATGTTATAAGATTGAAAAAGGGTACCCAATTTAATTTAATGAACAGAACAAGCATCAAGTTTAAGCACTTAATCACATATGAAGAAAGTAAGGAAAGAAATTGTGATATTGGGATTTGCCTAGCTACGTGAGTCATTTTCTAATGATTTTTATGCTTTCTTAATCACATTGATATCATGTGTGTTTCTGATCACTTCTCTTGTGTGAGTGTGGACTGTGGTAATAACAAAATTAGTAACTACAAGGTGAATCAAACAATCAATTTCAACAATTATAAAATGAATTAAATTTTAGCGTCGATTTTATGCTTCATCATATAATATCACAAATATTGAGTAATACTCATGCACCTTTTGTTTTAGTATCATTAAACTTTTACTTATACGAATCATAGTAGACAAATTTATTTAAGTGTATTATTTTACAATGGTTTCTAAAAAAAAAAAAATCATTTTATAAAATTATTAAAAATACTGGTATTCTCTGTTGTATCAGAACGAAATTAATGGAGTAACAAAACTTAAAGCTGCAAATAAAGAGAATTCAAAGTATG
>JANKKB010027911.1:0-12364 GCA_026225775.1 Bursera palmeri | reverse complement strand
ATATATATATATATATATATATATATATATATATTATTGTAAGAGGTTTTGTGTAATTAATAAAACCTGTTAGGGGTTTTATTATTTTATTAATTTTTTAATAAGATAAATAAGGGTAAAAAAATATTAAAAAAAATTTAGGGGTGTCTATATTACTTTATCCAAATTTTAGAGGTGTTTATGTTACTTTTTTAAGTATTAAAAGAAGTTTACTACTTTTTCTAAATATCAGAGATGTCTATGTATTTATCCCGTCTAGTCATAATTCTTTTTTATTGAATAACTAGGATTGTGATCATTTAATTCAAATTAAATATAAATTCAACACGAAATTATTAATTTTTATTATAAAAATAGACTAGGTGTATTTAAAAAGTGATCTATTTTTAAAATTTTAAATGTTATGACCACTATATTTGAAAAATATGTATACTTAACAGAACATGGATGATGTCTAATAATATTAGATAATATCTGTCCAGTATATCATAGATTATGATATGAATATATTTAAAAATAGGATATTTACTCTGACCCTTCAGATAAATTTTAAAAAAAATTTAAACCTATATTTATATTAACTAATATTTATTTTTTAATAATTAATATTTTATCTAAAAAAATAATACATATTTAAAAAAAAATTAAGAAATAAATATTAATTTTTGAAGCACGAATATTAATTTAACGTAAACGTTGGCTCAAATGTTTTCTCGAAATTGAAGTGCGGGGTCAGAGTAAATACCCCATTTTAAAATTGAGTCAATTTCTTCGTTTAATGTTGTGAGAGGGAAGAGGGAAGGGTGGATCCATGCTTAGGGGTCTGGCTTCTCCAGCAGTTCAAGCACGAGTTCGACCCTTCTCTCTTCTGCTCTCCTTGTACTCGAGGTATTTCTACCATCAAACCGAGTCTACTTCTCTTTCTGTTCTTGCATGCTTTTACTTACGCTTCTGCATGTCAACTCATTTGTTGTTTTGTTTACATCCTATGGAATGGAAATCAAATGACTTTCACTTCTTGTTCTTGTTTTTTTCTATGAAATGAATGTAATTTTTATCAGTTTAGCTGAACCATCTCTTGCTTCTGTGTTTCAGGGTCAGCTGGAGATTAAATTGTGGAAGTCGAGAAATGGGTCGTCAGAGTTTACTTTCTCAAGTTAAAAAGCCTGTGAATTTTCGATTATGCAAGGTTTCTGGGTATGCCTATAAATGTCCATTTCCATTTATTTGCTTCTTAATGATATTTTTCTGCTTTTTTACTTTGTCTAATTTATTAGTTCTTGTTTTTGATTCCTGGTCAGTTACACAACTGAATTGTTAGAGATTCAAGCTGATGATCCTAAATTCCATGTTTTATTCATCCCTGGAAATCCAGGTTTGTGTGTGTGTTTTTGTGCTTTTTATTTTATTTTATTTTATTTTATTTTGTTGTTAATTCAGTTAATCATATTATCAGATTAGGACTTGATTTGGGTTTGTGGTGGTTTCGCAGGTGTTGTTCAATTTTATACCGATTTTGTGGAATCATTATATGAATGTTTAGGAGGAACTGCGTCAATTACAGGCAAGACGTGACTGCTCTTTTGTTTTGTTGTTTTTCGTTCTTTGTCTATCGATTAATCAATTTTCTGATTTTCAATGCTAATTGGTTGTATCTATGCGTTTATCAACAGCTATTAGTTACATATCTCAAACTGAAAAGGTACTTACATCATAAGGTTAAAAGTTTTTCAGTATTTCTCTTTTGCACTACTTTTAGTTGTTATTGATTGAGTTGAATATAAATTGAAAAGTGCAGGAAATAATAGTTGTCATTATAAAGACTAAAATTGCTATTCAGCTTAGTTCTATTCTTGTAGTGTTTAGTCTGCTTAAAGTTATGCTGCCAAGTCCTTATACATACACTGAATGTGAATTTTAAAGTGAATGCATTTGACGCTGTAGTGAAAGTTCTAGATTTAACTTTTAAGATTATATGTTATTTCGTGGCAATATTAATAATATAATGTGAGATTCATTTCCTTAATTAAATAGCAATCTCGATATAATTGAGTGGGAAGCTTTTTGGTTGTGGCTATGAACTAATAGTTCAAACCTTGAAATGCTTTGGAAGCTTAAGTATCAATGTAAAATTAATGAAAACATCCTCTTTGAATCTTCCTCTCTCATTCTCTCAAAAACAAAACGTTATGATTGTAATTTTAATGATTTTAATGTCTTGGAGTTTCCAAGGAATTCAAATAAGTGATGGAGATTAGCTGTCATAGATATATGAATTAGTGCGACAAAGCAAACCTAGAAACTCTATAAATTTACCATTGCTAATGCTGACAAATATGGTAGAGAAGCTACACAACTATGTGTTATTTATTATTATAACTTTTTTGTAATTGTAATTGGGTGAGCTGCAACCACTGAAAGAGGAGTTCTCTGTACTTGTCCTATAAATTTTACTGCTGAATTGCATACCAATATTAAAATTTTAAATGAATTTTATAATGTTAAAAAAGAATTGGCATGCAAGTAATTGTGGTAAAATCTTACCTTGAAATACTGTCCTTTTCTTGTTGAGAATATTTTGTTTGTGTTATTTTTACTCTAGGAAATTTTTTCATCACATTTAATCTTTTTTCCCGTTAAATACAAGTGCAGTTCCTGCTACATAAGCATTGCAACTGGCTGTTAATACTTCATTTCATGAATTTGCTCTTTGTTAAATAAATTACGAACCTTCTTTCGTCTTTTCGTGACATCCTAGACAATACAACATGGTTGTATGTCTTGTTTGTTTTGGTATAGCTATTACTATAAAACTTAGTTTTATATTCATTATCTCTCTATTTTTTTCCCCTCTTTTGTTGCTAGAACTGGGAGCGAGGAAAGTTGTTTTCATTGCAGGAACAAATTGATCATAAGGTAACCTTCTGCTTGCCTTATTGGCCTCAGATAAATTTATATAGTTTGTTAACGTTTCTATATAGAATTTTATACGTCTATCCCTCTTAAAAATCAATTTGGTTTGGTCCACAGTGATCTCCAAATTTTCCATATTTTCTTCCTGATGGTACTCCCCTTCTTGATTTTTTTGCTTGAAATCAATTTAGTGGATTCGGTTTACCACTATATGAAATTATGTCATATTATGGTCTCCTTTTAACTCACATTTTTCTCGCAGACGGACTTCATCAGACAGGAATTACAAAATACTGAAGTTCCTGTAATACTGGTGAGACTGCTTTCTACTCTAACGCAGTTTTATATTTCTAGTATGATGATGGACTCTTCAAAAGTGCCTTGTATGGGGTAGTATAAAATGCAAAGCTTGATTATGATAACAATTAATTAATGCTAGGTACTCAGATTTCTGGGTGACTTAGACTCAAAGCTAATTTGTCTTCTTCTAGGACTTGCTTTCTCATAAACATTTACAAATTAAAGAAATAGGAAAAAACTTGTTTTGGTTGGAGATGATTCTTAAATTTCTAGGTGATTTACACTTCACTCATGAATGATAAGAGATGTGTCGTTATTTATTTCTTTTTTTTGATAATAAGCTTAGGTAGCTGAATTATGATTTGTCTGTGAAGGTTGGGCACTCTATTGGTTCGTATATGTCCTTAGAAACGCTGAAGAGGTCTTCAGAAAAGGTGATATCTGCCAGAAATTGATTCTTCAGCATACATCATTTGACCTCACTTATTTCTGACTTCGAAAATCTTGCCCATGACGACTTAATTCTTTGCTATAGGTGATATATTTCATTGGATTATATCCATTTTTGGCGTTGAACCAACAATCAGCAGTGCAATCTCTTATTGGGAAAATTGCAATGTAAATCTTCCGTCTATTGTGATTAACATTATTTCCCCCTCCATACTTGCTATACTTGTGTAAAGGCTTCTTTTGTGCTTTATGTGCAGTAGTCTGTTATAATAATGTGTATGGACTCCTCATATGCATCTTTTAGTGTCTTCTTCTTTTTCTATTTCAGTTGTACTTTTTCTGCATGTTTTAATGTTTAGTTTCCCTTCATCTGTGAATTATTTTCTTTTCAATAACTATCAGCTAGGATTTACTTATTGGATCTTTGGGCTGGTATAATTGATAGGGCTATAAAGTAGCTATGTTGTTTACCTGTTGGCTTTATGTATGAGTTTTAGTCAACATTTACTCCTGCTCCTAATTATTAGAACTTAAATACTCCTCTATTCCGATGGTGAAGATCTAATTATTAGAACTTAAAATATTCCTCTATTCTGATAGTGAAGATTTGTGAGTTTCAGGTCTTCCATTATGTCAACTGCAGTTAGTTTCACTGTAGCATCTTTGGGATTTTTACCTAGGAGACCTTTAAGGTTTGCTGTATCAAAATCTGTTGGGAGTTCATGGTCTGCCACAGCAGTGGAGGCTGCTTGCACTTACTTGTCACAGGTGAAGTTTAAAGAATACAGAACTTAGCTTCTTGAGTTGCAAACACACTTTTTTAGAAAGATTTGAACATTATGCTATGTTTCTTTTCTCTTTTTGCATTATTAAGTCTGTTTCTATCAGATAAGTACTATCTTAAAGGACCTTGGGGACATACCCAAAGGAATTTGATTTCTTCATAGTTAATTCTAAGATAATAGGTATTTACGTAGAAGATGCAAAAAATAGGTATGTGCTTGTACATGTATAGTTCTTTTTGAACCCAAATTGATCCTTTTTCCATATGTGATTTATTTTCAGTATCATGTACTGAGGAATGTGCTGTTCCTGACGATGACAGAGTTCAAAAAGGTAAAATGTGGAATTCATCAGTTATTTACATGTTGGATTTAATATATGTCAATTTTTTCTTACAGAATATATTGCAATAACTATTCAACTTTATATCGGAAAATCACATCTTATCTTAATTATATATCTTTGTTATTCGTCTATTTAGATGAAAACAGCTTTTACCTTATCATTATAAAATAGCAAGAAGAAAACTATTGGAAAAGAATAACAGTGTCCTTGCTTATAGTTTGGAATTCTAGTGCTACTAGCAAAACCAGCTTAGAAGCTTTGATGAATTGTCCAATGGATGCATCTTGCTACATTTCTGGAAGTTGTATCCTCTCCTCACTTGGCTTGGAAGATATATGTATGGTTATTGCGCATTTTCTCTTTAATTATAGATGTAAAGATGTTAGCATGAAAAAAAGAGGTTTATTCAATGATTTCAAGACAATTAACCATTTCAACACACTGAAGAAGAAATTTTGAAAAGCTACATATTCTTTGCTCAAACTAACAGTGTCTCATTGCCTGAGCATGATTTGATTTTGATAGAATTTCAGTGGTCCATACCTTTGAACTGATAACAAGTAAAAGCATAATTTCCCTTGCTTATGCTTAATTAGTGGCACTTTGCCATGGTTGTTTATTTTCATGTAATGGTGGTCACTGTATCCATTATACTAGTTTTTCAACTTCTAAGTATAGTTACATATATTACCTTTTTGTATTTTCAGAAAAGACAAAAGAAAATATTTCTCATATAGTACTATAATATTGACTTCTGCTGATTGCAAGTCATTTCTTGCCAGCTATCAGAAGAACCAGATTGGGCATTTATGAGAGAAAATCATAGTAAAATCGCATTTCTGTTTGGCGTTGATGATCACTGGGGTCCACTTCAAATGTTTGAAGAGGTAAGGATGGATCAATTCACTTCCTTTAGTTTAAGATCATTTTGTCATGTGAAAACCTTCAATGAGGTATCATTCTTGTATATACATCCTGCTTGTCAAGTATGCATCAATGGGAAAAGCCGCATACATGTAATCTATATAGAACAGTAGGGTAAGTGGTCAACTATGGCTATTCAAATATTACCTCCTCCCCTCTTCCCGTCTACTGAAAATTATTTGGTAGACTGCTTGGTTAACTTAAACAGCCCAGTGTTTGGCATGTAGACTTTTTAAGTTTTTCGTCATATACAACCTGGACAATCTGTAGTGTGCTTGTTTATGGCTTAATCACTTCATTATTCATTAAGAGGGTGGTTATTTTAGTTTTAAGAAAATTATAGGGACATAAGTTAGTATCTAATTTAAGGGTTCCTTAAAGTATTTTTGCAATCTTTAGGAATGTTTATGTGATCTTTTAAAGATTGCTTAAGGTTTTGTACCAAACTGGTTTCTATTTGGCCTTCATGATAATGATATTGATGGTGATTCCCATGATGACGGATTCTGAAGAGGTTACTGCAGATGAATTGTTATTGCTGATCAGTGTGTATCGAGGAAAATTATTTATTTAAATGCAACTATAATAAGAATCCTTATAGAATGGATGCACCCAGATTTTATTTATGAGGATGATCCTAAATGCCTGGGAAATGCTGGGATAATTATGGTGTTGACTCTAATTGCACAGCAATACTTATGGTATCGAAGAAATTGTCACAACTATTATTTTGTTTCTGCTGCATTGTTTGTATAGCAAATTTTTGTTTTGCTAAACCAGATTTTCCTTTTCCCCAGTGTTCTTCTGTTTGACTGCCTCGCTTATCTTTAATCCACACTTCATGCTCACAGATCTCCAAGCAGGCCCCAGATGTTTCTTTATCAGTTGAAAGGGAGGGCCTTTCTCATGCTTTCAGTTGCACCCAGGCTGGCTCAGCATGGGTTGCTAGGCATGTAGCTAGCTTGATAAAGAAAAAAATCTCAAGTTTAAGTTAAGGTCAGATCATCTCCTTCCTATATTCTCAGTTTACAGTGATCATTTGAAAGTAAAGGTTGAAAAATGAGCTATGTTTACTGGTGTAGTGCTTGGATATTCATTATTTTGAATTGAATTTTTAATGTAAGCCTCCCATATTTCTTGACAAACTTTCATATACAACTACTGCTATGTCTCATCATTGATCGTTCAAATGTTATTAACCAAAGTGTTTTCTCTAAGCCTCTATTAATTTTCATTCTTAATATCTGGACATCATATGAAAGCTCAAAATACTTATGCTATGTTACACTCATTCATTGGGGTTTGAGTAATTTTGATGGACAAGCTTACATAGGTGCAGAAGTGCCTTTTTAACTCTTCTCTACTAGCTAATAAGTTCTAATCTCAGGGAGTTTCTAAAATTCTGGACCAATAAGATACTAAATAAAAACTGATGGCAATATAATGTAAGATCGGTGAAATGGGACCTGAGATTAGTAACAGAGAATGTGTGTGAGACTGGTATCGAACTGAATATTAAGTTGATAACAATGAACATAAGATGGATGATATGAAAACTTTCAGGTTGGTAATATATTTATAATAGACCATCATATGTTTACAAGTCTCACATTTATCAGTCTTAAATTCAATGTTATCAGTTTACATCAAAATTGTGAGTCTCACGTTCTTTATTACTAGTAATATATTCAATGTTACCAATCTTCATTCTTGCTAGTACTAATGTTGATCCGATATTAGGAAGGAACCCTCGATCTTAATCACCTTTTATGACTTGAATGCAGCAAGCTTTTGTGACACTTTTATATTTCCTTGGCTAGGGCGAGGAGCAAAGAATGAAATTGCTTATAAAGTGGTTGAAATGGATGAGAGATCAGTTGATGGGGTTGCTGTCTGAATGAGAGTTATCCACTAATAATTTTTAGATTTTCAAGCACAAACAAGCAAAACTACCAGCAGTATCACAAGATCAGTGACACGAGACCCGGCTGGTGGAATAGCTTGTAGCGTCCCGTGACTCTTGATTTCTGGACCAGACTCTGTTAGAACTCCTAATTAGTATTACTTTGAAAGCATAATTTTTCAATAAACAAACCAACATTAAGGACAAAATAATGTACAAGGAAGATGATAAATGCACATGGACACTTGGATATTTAATATTTCTTCCTAGCTGGAGCAAGATTTTCAGAATCTTCATTCTAAGTTTGTTTCTTACCAAAAAACCTAAACTATAAACAAAATTACTATCTTTACTGGTAATATTATTGGTTCAAAAACATTACTCTATCAAACGTATTAGGACTTATACCAGAAAAACATAATTTTTTTAAGGGGGTTTTGGCAGGAACTAGGGTTAACATGCATGAAATTTATTACACGAAACTTGAAACATGTTACTTGAAACGTTATAATTGTAACATCAAATTTTAACTTGTATGAAAAATAGGTTTATGTAGTTATAAAATCTCACGTTCTACAGAGCTAAATTATATATTTCCCAAAACCCAAAACATTGTGGAAAATTAAAATGCAGAACTACTATATATGGCTAAAGTTGAAAAAGCAAAATAGTGTGACTCCGTTGTTAGCAAACCCATTGATATAATTAAATAATAGGGCAAATGACTACACACTCACCATAGTTTGTAGAAATAATATCACCCTTTTTTGTTACATAATTAGCCATTGGTTACATCCTACCGTTAGTTTTTCTGTTAACTTTAACTTTTGATTTGTATTCATTAAAATGATATTATATATTTTAAACTCATCAATTTTTTGTATTTTAAAACGATTTATTTTACCATCATTTAATATATCTTATATATCTTTAACTTTGAATTATTTATTTCATCATAATTTAACGCGTATATATATATATATATGTATATTTTTTCTAACTTTTAAAATTATTATTTTACAATCATTTACTGGAGATTAAATATTTTTAACTTTTAAAGTGATTGATTAATCTTAAAATAATAATAAAAATTTTTTCTCTTTTATCTAAACAAATTATAATACTAAAAAACTTACAAGTTAAAAGCTAGCAGAAAAACTAAAGTAGAGGGTGCACCAAAGAGAACCAAAATTATGGGTTTTGTTTCAAAATTAATAATTTTTCACCTATTAAATGTCGAATTTTATTACGAGATAGCGAAAAACACAAGTGTTCGAACAAGGTCATAACATTTAAATCTTAGTGTTTGGATTATTTTTCAAATTTGAGTCTTTTTTTTTTTTTTTAAGTTTGTAATAAGAGGTGAAACTATTTTAACAAATTGCAGGGATGTTTATGGTATTTACTCTAAATAAAATAATCCCGTACTTATGTATAAGTTGCTACTATTTGCAAACAATCCATTTCAGAAGATCAGAACAGTAAGAGACTAAACATATCCGATGGGTCACGATGTAGAGAATCCACTTTATATATATATATATTATCAACTACGATACAATTGTTATTTTTCATTAAATTAATTAATATAACATTTATACTATAAAATTCATAACTTAATTTAATCCTATATGTTATGATTTTCTCAATTAAATAGAATAATTTTAGACAAAAAATTACTTAATGCAATCTTATTAAAAGAGTGATTATCAAAATATTTACTATTATTATTATTTATTTATTTAATAATATTTTGTCATTTAAAGTTGTAGAGAATCAGTTGTATATCTAATATTACTCAATCAAATATATTAAGTTAAATATGTCATTGTATCCCTTCTATAATTATTGTAGTAATACTAAGTACACTTTTAATGAAATGGACTATAAATACTATCGAAAAATTTGGAAAAAAGTATACTACGTATGTGCATTTGACGCATGAAAAATATAATCAAATATTTAGCTTCTCATAAACTTTTTATAATCCAACTTAAATTAGAACAAAAAATAATGTATAATTTAATATATTTCTAGGTATTCATTTAATTTTAACACCTTATTTATAATTATCTAAAACTATAGAGTTTTATAATCAATGAATTCTAAACAGCTTAAGATCTTATTGGTAAAAACAATTTTATATCTATAATTAATTTTTATAATCAAATATAATTGTTTAAAATAATTTTATATCTATAACTATTTTTATAATTAAATATAATTATTTTATTCATTAATTTGTGTGACATTAGATTATATAAGTTAATATTGGCAGATGGTACGTAAGGGGGACGATTATTTGTCCAAATAGGTATCGACGAATAGTGTAGGAGTTAAACGAAGATATGCGGTTGAGGTTAGGCTGTGATAGGGAAATCTGACAGGCAAGGGACAGTATCATGAGTGGGCCCTCCTCCACTCAGATGCAGCGGGTTTATAAGGATCCATCTGCGTCTTGTCAAATTGCTTCTTTCCATCGCTCTCTGGCTCAACTCTTTCTTCAATCTCAATCGTCTCCATTCTTTCTCTTACTTTCAGCAATGTCCACAAGCACCAGAAGAAAGCTTCTTCTCAACACAGTCTCAGTCAGCTTAGGCTGCAGCAGCTGCAAGAAGCCAAAACTTTCATTTCTCTTCCACCCAAAACCAAAGCCCAAGTCTAAGAAACCCAACAATCACAAACACTACTCTCTGGATAACAACTCTTCTTCAAGCTCTTCCTGGAAAAGCAAAACCAAGTCCAATTACTACATGACTGACTACGAAAATGCCAGTGCCACCACTTTCTCGCCCTGCAGGCCCGACGACTGCAGCTGGGACGACTACGACGACACCGACACCGACATGGACAGCAAGTCTAGTACTTCCAGGACCGTGCAAGGTTTCGGGCGTGTTGGCGGACAGAGCGTGGCGGTGGAGAAGGATTCAGATGACCCTTACTTGGATTTTCGTCGCTCCATGTTGCAGATGATACTGGAGAAGGAGATATACTCGAAAGACGATCTTAAAGAGCTTCTCAACTGCTTTCTGCACCTCAACTCGCCTTACTACCATGACATTATAGTTAGAGCTTTTACTGAGATCTGGAATGGGGTGTACTCAGTCAAGCCTGGTGGCGGTTCATCGAAGCAGCAGCAGGTGTTCCAAAGCCGGTTTGGATGCTAAGTCACGTGAGTTATGAGGCTGTGCATGTGAGAGTTAGTATGATATGATATGATTATCTGACCAACAACATCTTGTGACTTATTTCTATAAATGTAATGGGTGGGGTGTACTCAGAAGAAGTCAGACTCGGGCCCACCCGCCAAATGTAATTTGTGGGCCTCCGCCCCTCCCTCCTTCAAAATGTTGGATTTGTCAAGTGTTGTAAAAAGCAAAGAAACGTTTTTGATTTCCACGGAAATGTAATCCCAGAAATCCTAGAAATTCCTATTACTACAACTGTAATTACTAATTTTCTTTATTTTCTGAATCTATTTAATTCTTCATTTAAAATTATAGTACTAAAAAGTTTATTATTCAACATATACATGAATATTATATTTGATAAAGAGGGGTGGGTTGGTCTACAATTTGGATTACGGGAAAGGTTGGTCAAAAATGCTTGCTTGCGTGCCAATTTCTTGAGAAATGTAAAACCAATTGTGGCTGTCCTGTGGCAGTAGTCAGTACTAGTAGTCGATGCTTTGGTGGAGAAAGAGAGGCATCGGGATTTGTTTTCTACTGGGTTGGGACCAGAGGGTTATTATTTCTATTGTCTTTTGTATTGTTTTGGACTCAAGACCAGGAGGCGAAGGTGATCGGATCTCAATTAATATTTTGGAAAAGCTGCTGAGATTGAAGGCAACCACTCAACCAGATTTGGGGCCTCAGGTGGATATTCATCAAATCTAAAAAATTTCAACTTATCTTTAAAAACGAAAAAAAATCATCATCAATTTACTTCTAATTCTTAAATTATGTCAAAAACTTTTTATTTTAAAAAATTATTATTATTATTTTTATCAACTCTAAATGATTAAAAATAATATATATTATAAATGTTAGAGTCGATATTGTTATTTTATTTATTTTAAAATGAGAAATTAATGGGATTATTTCTGCTATGGCAGAGTTTCTATCCATTTTCCAACACTGTCCCTTTCTGCAATCTTTTGTTAAAATATATGGGCCTGCCCGCCCATCACAGTCTTTTAACTTGTCCTCCGTTCTCTCTCTATTGCATTCATGGTTAATATACAATATTTTTCCTTGTAGCTAATGATGCAAAATATAGAATAACTTGTCCTCCGTTCCCCTCACTTTTGTTTTCAAATCAAAGAAGCTCCCCCTAATTTTAAAATTATCGTTAATTTATTTACTAAAAATGACAACAAGATGGGGTGGGACATGCTGGGGAGGAAGAATCATGAAAAAAGTTAATGTAGATAGCATCATTTCTTTCTCTTTCTCGAGACTCAAAAAGGCTTCAAACACCCAAAATTGAACAAAATTAATTAAATAAGTATTTCATAATAAATATTAACTTATACTTTAAAATACAAAATGAGACTAATCATTTCAATGTGGGTTTTTAATTTGAGTAATATTATACTTTACAAGTTTAGAGAATTTATGAAGTAAATCACTTGTATAAGGATTTAATTAAACATTCTCAAGATAATTACAAATCAAATAATAATAAAAACTTGGAATTCATAGTATTAATCTTTTAATTTTTATCCCAAACCAAAAACCATAGCCC
>JANKKB010027910.1:0-12362 GCA_026225775.1 Bursera palmeri | reverse complement strand
TGCAATGCAGAGCCACCAATCACAAAGCGCCTGAACATCACGTGCGCTGAGGTGGCACTGATGTGGCGCGTCTTGGTTTGTGGTGCTGCAATGCAGTTGCTGCACCAAATACTTTCTCCTTGACAAGAACAATTTATCAGTATAATGAAGCTCACTTAGTTTTCTGGTCAGGCCAAACCTGATCTCCTGGCCCTACCCAAAAGTACTTGGTATTAGTAAACCAAGGCTCATCATAGGCAATAAAAAGTGCCAAAAGTTCTGCAGATAAATAATAAACAAGTTTCCATGCTGACTCTTTAAATTTATTGAGTTTCTTTCTCTTAATTTTTGTTCCTAAATCAAGTGCTGTATGCCCCTTCCCAAAAACCAGTCTTCTGGCTAAATTCTGTGACAAAATAAGCAAAGGTTTTTCGTTAGAGATTTACAAGACCGTAGAAGAAGAGAAGATAACATATAGAAGCAATAGAAACAGGAGAAAACCAATTATAAACCAAAAAATAGAAGAGGAAAGTCATACATTTCTTAGATAGCCTTGATGCAACAAGGGAGAATAGAACTGTTAGGAACAAGCCGAGATGCTTGTAATGGAAGCAAATTAATATATTTTAAATTATAGAAAGGCTGAAAAATAAAATTTCAAGAATCAATTTCAAGTGTATAGAATACTATGTAACAATTATAGTCACACTCATACTAGACAATCATGAATGCTGACTGAGAGAAATTGAATCTGCCAAAACTCTTAGTCTGCAGACTGCAGTCTAATAATGAATTATTCCTGACAGAGCACATAGATCACCTTCTCATTTATGATATTCCAGAGGTGCTCAGATTTCTATCACTTTGTATGTCAAATATGAGAACGCTAACCAGGCAACATTCTCCTTGAAGTAGCTTGCAGAGCATGGTATCCTGACATGACAGCATATCATAACAGAAATCATAGCAGACCTGAGAGGGACTGTACAGTTTGTTAATTTGGTCCTTCAGTTGTTATTCTATTATACAGCTGTTATACTTTTCTAATCAAATGGTTCACATAATGATATGATACAGAGTTTTAAATAAGTTCCTATATTTGCTTCTACATCCTCTCCTCTTGTTCTTTCAATCTACTTCATCAATATTCCTCGTGAATGTAACATCACAATATCAATGTTAGGGGCAAAGCCAGAAAATATTCGTTGCTTGAACTGAGAAAATGCATTGAAACATAATCTCAAATCAAGCTCAGTCCATATAGATACACATCTTTCAAATCTGTCCCACCAATGGATGTTTACGAAGTTTGAATAACACGCCAAAGTGGGTACCAATATGTTTAACACTTCATATGATTCTACATCAATGAAAATTTTCCCTAGAATGGGTGCACATGCCAAAGTGCATAATTTGAGCTCAATAACAAATAAGACATCCTTTATTACTTAATTATTACTTCTTTTATTATTCAAATGTTATCATTATATACTATACATCTATCATTCAAGGGTGATGCTAAAGAGTTTCTACCTACGCAAGTGAAGTACAGATAAAGGAGATGGTTAAAGAACACTATGATCTCGCATAGCATTATAATTTTCAATGCTACTAACCAAAAAAAAAAAAAGCTAGTAATAATCTTGATATTTCTAGTTTCTAGCTTTTATAACAAAAAGAAGACAACTAATACTATCTAGATCAATATCATAATATTAAGGATTGCAGAAACCGTTATCAAAATGCGAAGAACACTCTAGGAGAAAATATTAAGATTATTACTTGAATTTTCTCTAGTAGCATTGCAAATTATGATAATTAATCCATTAGATTATTAGGATGTTCAGGTTTGACTCTTATATCATTCATCGATTAAATGGAGTGACCAACCTTTTTACATACCCAAAACCCACTTTAACCACATAATATCTGACTCAACATCTTTTCCTTTCTTTAGTTGAATTGGCATACAAGTCCATAATCAAAGATTAAGCAAAGCTGAAACCAGCAAAATGTAAAAACTTAGATACAAAAAATTAAAGAAAAGTAAAGCTAAAGATACCTCAAAGACATATGTGTCGAGAAAGAGCCTAACTGCAGCGAAGAACACAGCAAAGAAAGGAATGACCACGAAGTCTTTGGCTACTGGGTATGACTCAGACTCCCAGTTGACCATGACAGAAGAGCAACCCAAAATGCTCATCTGCAGTTGTGGAAAGAAATTGATTTATCCAAAGAGAGACAGAGCAGAGGACCAGTTTATGATGAAAGATAAGAAAATGAGTAATGGTGATTTAATATGAAAAACAAAAACACATCTACTTTTGTTTAGTGTTTGATAATGTCGCTTTCTCAGGAAAAACTTGCACAAATTTATTATCTAAGTAAGAATAGAAGACATTTGGCGGTAGACTTTGACCGTTATCATAACTACTTCCGACCGGGCTTATAAATGAAATGACCCGAAAGCAGTTACTGGGTCCGGTGGCCTCTTCTTGGACGCGAAAGTAAAGTTGACTTGAATTGGATTGTACATTGAATCTGAAATTGCAATGGTCAAAACAAAATAAAATAAAATAATTGAATTGGGTTTGAATAAGGTTTTAGTTGGGTTTGGTTAACTGATTAAGATTAAAAGTGCCTTACCAAGTACTATAAAACAAACTATGCTCTAATTGGAGCAAAAAAGCCAAATTAGATAATGGATATGCCAAGTTTTGTCTTTCCATGTCTCCTTTTAACTACAACATTGGAAATTAAGGATAAATAGTCCAATTAGGGGTGCTAAAAAAAAATAATATATCTTAATAATCTTCGAATCTACCTACCCAATTTTACCTTAAATGCTAAAAATACCTTACTATATATATTAGCTTACTCTACTCTTTCTTAACAATCTCTCATCCATCCCTAGTAAACATCTTCAACCTCTCAATTAGATCACCATATACAACAGAAAATAAACATAACATCGAAGATCGGATTTGAGTTTGTTTTATTGGAGAGAAGAGATAAGTAAGGTATCACTCTTCGTTATCTTTTTTCTCCATTTGCGACAAAACTTTTTTATTGGAATTATTGGTTACTTTAGATTATGCATTAATATCGAAAAAAACTAAAAGTCAGATAATTTATAGTCAGATTGTAATTAAACTTATCATTGAAAAGAAATCTAACTATAAAAAAATGATTGCGAATTTGTAGATATTAGACCTGTTAAGCCCAAAGTGGATTAACGGGCTTAACAGGTAGGGTTAATGAGTTAACGAGCCTAACAGGTCCAAAAGGTAGATATAGGTCCCTATATCTATTTTTAACAGGCATATTGCATAACCCGTTAATATCTACAGGTCTTAACGAGCCAATTTAATTGGCTCATTAAGACCTATAACTGTTAACGGGCTACAAGATATGCCGGTTAAAAATAGATACCAGTTAGTTGGCCTATTAAGACCTGTAATCGTTAACAGGCTATGCAACATGCCTGTTAAAAATAGATATAGGGACCTTTTAGGTCCGTTAACTCGTTAAGCCCATTAATCCACTTTGGGCTTAATGGGTCTAATATCTCTAGATTCGCGGTAATTTTTTTATAGTTAGATTTCTTTCTAATGATCAACTTAACTATAATCTGACTATAAACTATCTTACTTCTAGTTTTTTCGATATTAATGCATAATCTAAAGTAACCAATAATTTCAATAAAAAAGTTTTTGTCGCAAATGGAGAAAAAAGATAACAAAGAGTGATACCTTACTTATCTCTTCTCTCCAATACAACAAACTCAAATCCGATCTTCGATTTTGTTTTTATTTTCTGTTGTATATGGTGATCTGATTGAGAGGTTGAAGATATTTGCTAGGGATGGATGAGAGATTGTTAAGGAAGAGTAGAGTAAGCTAATATATATAGTGAGGTATTTTTAGCATTTAAGGTAAGATTGGGTAGGTAGATCCGAAGATTATTAGTAGAGTACGGACTTAATGGGCCATAGTACAAAATGTCTATTTCTCTCACCCGACAATATATTTTCCATTTTTTTTATCTTTTTAACTAACTAATTTTTGACAATTTTTTTTTAGCAAGAAAACATAAAAAGTTTATGTCATTTTTATTACCCTGGTACTTGAGAGACTCAACTAAATGATGATGTTGCATATATCAGTGGTTGAATTAAAGGATTGACAATATCAAATAATATTAGATTTAATGAACTTGTTAAGTTGTTGTTTATCAAGCTTGGCTTTGATGTAGAAAAATTTATTATGACTTTAGTAGCAAAATCTATTTTTACGAATTCAAAAGCACCCTAAATCATGTCCTTAGAAAATGATGATAATATTGGATTCTTCCTTGACTATATGAACATGTATCAACGATTTAGTACACAGTTTACTTCACTTATGGTGACAATGGTTGAAAGGGTTAACAGAGTTGATACAATAGTTGCGCCAGTTGAAAGGGTTAACACAGTTGATCCAGTTGTTGCACCAGTTTTAAGGGCTAAAAATGTTAATCTAATTGTTGTGCTAGTGGCAAAAAAAATGTTTAATTGGACCAAAAGACATTCACCAGTCCAGCCTTTCATTCGTCAAGCGCAAGTAATCACATAAGTTAGTCGACACCTTCAACATTCACATCCCTTTTTATTAACGTAAACCAACATATCCCCTATATATCATAACCCAAGTGATACTGTTCGTTCACCAGATGATAATGAGAATGTAAAGAAACATGAAGATGATGAAAACATTCCCGTTGAAAATAATGAAGATAATGAAAATGTTCCCATTGAAAATAATCAAGATGATGAAAATGTTCCCATTGAAAACAATGAAGATGATAAAAATGTTCCATTTCACTATAATGAAAATGATATAAAGGAGAACCACATTCATAACCAAGATGTTAACACATATGAAAACATGGCATTTCCATTTGGAACAATGTTCATCCTACAACAATTTCATGCCAAGTTTTTGGTGACAATTCATGGATGCTACCGATTGTGAATGCAAACCCACCGAGAGAAGATGATGATCGGTCGTATGTTAATGACAGATTTTAGATACTTCTAGGTGAAATATCTACCAATAAATTGGCACTGAGGACAAAGTTAGGAGTAGTGGCAACGATGAAGAACTTCGTGTTTCTCATTTCCAAGTCAACGAAAGACTAATTTGAGGCTGTCTGTCAGCATAATTATTGTAAGTGGATGATTAAAGCTATGAGGGTAAACACAAAAGATGAGTTCTTCCAGGTTAGGAGGTATGATCGATGGCACAAGTATGAAAGGACATAACTTCTCCCTAATCACAGGCAAGCATTGTCAAATTTCATTGGTTGTTTCATTAAACACAAATTTGCAGATTGTTCACATCTTATTCAGCCAAAAGACAAAGTCATTGATGTTCATGATGATATGGGTATTGATATCTCTTATTAAAAGGTATGGTGGGCTAGGGAGTCGACTCTTGAACAGTTAGTAGGAGATCCGGCTGAGTCGTTTCGTGTGTTTCTTCAATATTATCATATGTTGGAATCTAATATGCTTGGGACGGTGATAGAAATTGAAATAGACTCTGAAAATTATTTTCAATTTTGGCTTTTGATCTTAAACGCTTCAAAGGTCGGATTCCTCTCTTCTATCAGACTCGTCATTGCAATTGATGGTATTTTCTTAAAAAGAAATATCAAGGCACTTTGTTTACTACATTGTGTATGAAAATGAATGAGCAAATCTTTTCATTGACTTGGAATTAGGGATTCCGAGAATAATGCATCATGGTCATAGTTCATGTAGAATCTACATGAACAAATTTGGCATCTAGAAGACATGGTCATTGTATCAAATGGTGATCGAAGCATTCTGAGAGACGTCCACCTTGTCTTCTTAAATAGCTTTCATGGTTTTTGTGCTCAACATATCTGTCGAAATTTGAAGGCCAAATACAAGTTTGATGACAAGCATTAAGTTCTATTGTATTACCACAAAAGCATATCACCCATCAGACTTTTATGAGCACTTCTCTAAACTTAGAAGTTTATCCCTAATCACTGCAAAATATCTAGAAGAAATTGGTTTTGAGAAATGGGCGCGGTCTTAGTTTTCCTAGAAACATTACAATGTCATGAAAGCAAACATAACGGAGTTAATGAATAGTATTTGGAAGGATGTGTGAGGGCTACCAATAACATCGATGATTAAATATCTTAGGAAAACCCTTCAAGATGGGTTTTATAAATGCCGTGCCCTCGTGTCAAATACAATAACCTATTTATCAGAATGGGCAATCGATGAGATGAAAGCTAAAGTCGAAGTAAATCATTCCATGAAAGCCATTCCCATTTACATTAACCGATATCAAGTGTATGATGAAGTTAAAAATGTCGTGGTTGATATGAATGAGAGGACATATTCATGTAGGATGTTTGAACTTGATGGGTTGTCATATGTTTATGCATTAGCTATATGTACGTCTAGAAGGTAAGCAATTTTCATGACTATTGTAGCCATTGGTATTGAACCGAACATTAGATGCATTCCAATGTTGAGTCAATCATGAATCAGCTTGGGTCATCCCTGAAGAGGTTCGTACACGTATTGTTCTCCCACTTATATAGAGGCATCCTATAGGGATAACATTGTAAGCAACATATTTGTTGGTTGGAGAAACAGTACAATCTAAGAAGTATTCAAGGTGTCATATGTATGGTCACGACCGATAGACTTGCTGGAACCCCGTGCCATTTGAGAGGTCAAGTAACCCAACACCATTTTCGTGCCTATGACCACAACGATGTTGTACTTTTTAATGTTAATTACGTTCAGGATATTTTGTCATGTTTGTTTTGAAAATTCATTACGAGGTTTCGATATATTTGTTTTAATTTGATTGTAATTTAAAACCGTGCATATTTCATTTACATTCAATTTTTTTTTCCTGTTAACAATTTATATATATATATATAACGATATAGTTTGTAATCCTCAGTCCCAGATGCCTACTGAGGGAGACCCTCTTCCATCCGATGGCAACAAAATGCATCAAGTCGGGTGCGAGTTCGGGTCAGGCACTCCATAAGGATTCATATGATAGAGAGGGTATGACAAACTCTGGCCAGTAGGGTCATCTTGGCAATGTACCAATGAGGCTTTGATATGCCTTTGAATGAGTCATATATGTGCATCCCTTTGTGAACCAAATCGACCCATAATGCCACCCAATGGTTTCCCTTAACATTGACCGGTAGTAATAACTGAAGATGATTAAGTAACCTAAGGGAAAATCCTAGTATTCAATTAGCAACATGTAGTCAAGTTAAGAAGTGAACATAATTGAAAATATAATAATGGAATATAAATTAATTAGGTTATTACCATATCCTTAAGCTCATCTCGTAACGCCATGATCTTAGCCTTGCCCTTTCCGACCTCGCTGACAATCCAATTAATTGATTTGGTCATACCGTCTGGCCAAGCCGGATGGACCTAGGACACTGCACAAAAGTATATCTAGTGTCCGACGATGGCCTACTATCTATTTAATCTTCTTGTACAAATGGTTGGCTCTAGGAGGTGGCCTACACCAAATGTCGACCACTGGTGCCACCAATTACATGTTCTAAAATAGGATACCATAATTGCTGGGTCTCCTTCTTGCTTGTAGTGATCACCGAGATAGGCTCCATACTCTAAGAACAAACAAAAATTCTTAGTCAATAAACAAATTTTAAGAAGTGTTTCTTCTATTTATATCATATATCATTTAACTTATGTATCAAGAAAACATTAGCATTAATCTCCTCATCTGTCAGAGTCTTCGTGGCTGTCATTTCAGAATCCTAGTATGTTCAAGAATCTTTGCGTAATGGTGACCACAATATTGTAAAATCGCACATGCACGAAACCATACAAAGTAATATAGTGAATTTTTAAATCAGATATTGTACCCATAAGGACCAATATATGGAGTACTAATTCTATTGAATTTATTACTATTTAGATAAATGAATTATGAACGATGATTTGAAGCTAAAACTAAAAACTAAACTAAAACTAGAAAAAAATAAACATAATGAACTGAATTGCTAAGCCTATGATTTCACCATCACCGTTTAAATTGATCTTTTAACCCTACTTCATTTGGAGTCTAAGTTTATAACTGAAAATAATAATTTCTAATGCTATCTATAAGTCTCTCTCGAGCACCTACATAATTATTTGTTATCCCTAACTCAGTTATCCCTAACTTAATTATTTCTAACACATTAAGACCTATGAATTATTCTGTTTAATTTTACACAACCCATATAAATATCTCTATCTTACATGTAAATTATAGTGTGAGATTATAGGTTCAATTATCGTATAATATAACTCTCAATACTACACAATAACTATGAATCAATTACATATTGATCAGTTGTTTAAAAACAGTAATCACAATAATTAAACACTTAGAATTTAACCATAGAAATTCAATAAAGTAATTATTAGTCAATACAATTCATAGGGCTAGGCTACATCACAGTCTTAGCACAAAAGAATTAGTTCATGAAGAAACAAAGAAAAAGAAGAGAAACAAGAAAACTAAAGAATGACATTAAGAAGAGAATTACAAACTAAAAGGATTGAAGAAATCTTTAGATTTTCATGTGTAGATCTTTTCTTTTCCTCCTCTGAGACATTAATCTAAGGATCCATTTGGTTTGAGCCCCGGAATCGAAATCGAAATCGGAATCGGAATGACTATTCATTTCTCCTGTTTGATTCAGTATGGAATCGGAATCTGATTCCTGTGGAAGTCGTTTGGATTATAAAAGTCCGGAATCGAAATTAATATCAAATTACTCCATGTAAAAATATTATAATATTTTTTAAATTTATTAACTTTTTTAAACATTATAACTTTTTAAATTTATTAACCTTTTTCTAAATATTATAATCTTTTTAAATTTATTAACCTTTTTTTAAATATTATAATGTTTTTAATTTATTAACCTTTTTTTAAAATATTATAACTTTTTAAAATATTATAATATTTTTAATTAATTTTACTTTCTTAAAAAATATTATAACTTTTTTTTCTTCAAAAAATGAAAAGTCCTGCTTTTATTTGATTCTAATCATGAATCAACTTTTATTCCTAAGGGGGTAGGAGGGAATGACTCATTACCTTTCCTAGGGTAATGAGATTCCCATTCCCAGGCTTTTTTTTATCAACTAAACAATAAGAATGGGAATACCCTATTCTCATTCCGATTTTTGTGTGTATTTTTACCGAATCAAACGGCCCCTAAGGTTTTTAGGCTTAGGGAAGAGTCAGTAGCCATCTTCTCTCCTCTCTTTATGTTATAAAAACGTCCCTATTATATAATAAAAGAGTTTAGGATGTTTCATAGCCAAACTAGAAGTTTTGCAATTGCGATCACGCCTTGGCGTGGGTTAATCCATGCCCCGACTCGAATTACGCAGAACTTAGTTCCCCGACATGATTCAACTATACGACCCGATGTGGTTCAAAATTGAAAATATCATAAAAATAAAAGTTATAACTCTTTCTCTTAGCTTTCCAACATCACCAGAATCATTTTATTTTTTATATTGGACGAAGAAGTTATTCCCAAAATACTGAGATGTGTTCCTAGACAAAATCTCAACTTGATTTGTTGATTTTCTTTTCCGTTTTCTTCACAAATTGCATTCCCTTTTGCATGATTCTTTCTCACTCTTTCTCCTATCACAAACATAAATAAAAATCACTAAAACCAATAATAAAAAACTAAAAACACACAAAAATAACAAGATACTAACATTGAACTCAAGTAACAATGGTTTAAAGCTTAGGTATAATTTGTATTTATCACACAATATGGAATGGCCTCAAAGGCCCAAATCTATACATACCAAAATAATTCATAATTAGTAGTCACAACATAGTATACTATAACATACAATAATAATTTTTATTTATCAATAAATGATTGGTTACTAAGAAAGCGTAAGTACACCTGTACTATCACATCCTGGAATCCTGTATAAAGGAATCTTGGGGGTGACTACGTAAATAAATAAAATAAAATTGAATAAAACGTTTTAACCAAAAACATTTACACTAAAAAAAATATGGGTTATAAAATTTTTCCAATAAAACAATACATAAAATGACTCACTCTATCTACTCAGATATACACAATACCATCTGAGATCCTCTACATGAGCTCCGGATCACTCTGCTAGACTCCTGACCTCGGGTACCTATGGAGAAAGGGATGAGCAACAAAGCCCACTAGGAATTTCTAACACTATATAGTTCTATAATATTTTAATCAAATGCATGCATTACACAAACATATCAGTTCATTCATTACCTCACGCGAACACTAATTTCACTATCCTAAGTTTCCCGATCTCAATCGTGACCGTCGCCATACGTGTGACACATCTACGTGAGTTCCGCACTCATGTTGGATACTCCACACAATCACTCTAGGATCTAATTCACTAACAGCATAGCACTCCCTATCATACTGAGATCCAGCTCACTAACAGCACAGCAATCCCTGACACACTGGGATCTAACTCACCAATAGCACGGCAATCCTAATCCTACCGAGATCTAGCTCACCAATAGTACGGTTATCCCAATCCTACTGGGATCTAGCTCACCAATAGTACGGCTATCCCGATCCTATAGGGATCTAACTCACCAATAACACGGCAATCACTATCACACTGTGTACCCTAATAGACTCTTGTGCACCTAGTCAGGTCGACCCTGACCTAATCATTTACCTACCCCTCGGATTTCTATACTCTCAAACAAGCCAATCCGGGGCCCAGTACACGTAATCTATCCTGACGTCAAACTGCACATGATTACTTCTATTCCTATTCCCATACCACAATCTTATACCCATTCTCTCACGTACCTCACTCGTGTCTCGTACATACCATCACATACGTGTACTCACGTGTCTCACATATCCATCAATCTTAACAAACGTGACCACACACGTTCAACCTGTGTCATAACTAACTTGACCTATACAGTCATACTCACGTATAACCCGTATCTCGTTCATCACATTACTCATGTGCACCGGTGTACAATCTGGATCCCATAGTCCTATTTCTCACAGTCACATTCTTGGACACCTCCTGTGTCTCAACTATCTCCTAACATACGGGCAATGTATTACTCGTATCCTATCCCTTTCATCTCATATGTATATTCATACGCCATATCTCACTCGTTCCATAATTCACGGTTACGTGCGTATCACCCGCGTAATGTCCAATCCATACTATATCGCCTCTTATGTAACACCCGTAGTCTAGTCGTATTCTCACGTACCATCACATGTGGTACCTATAATCCATATCGGGTCCATTCTGGTGTCATAGCCATACACCTTCTGCCTGATTCCCCTATTAATCATTTATTTTCGTAAGGCTATACTCACATACGTAACGTCTCGATCTATCAATCCATCTAATGCCCTACTTGTCAATCACACAGTTTCTATTCCTAAGCCACAACAATAATTTAAGTCTAAATACATGTCAAAATATCATTAAAAAGTATTATAGAAACCCCTACCTCAATATCTGAACTGTCGCTCTCAAACCTCTTTCTCTCTCTTTTCCTCACCTGTATCATAAATCCATGCATCTCAAGGGTCTTGGATGAGTCCTCAAAGTCGTGAGGTCAAAACATGCAAGACCGAAATTGGGGGTTAAAACGATATTTTACATATAAAATTAACCAAGTGAGAGTGATGTTGTTAACCTATGACCTTTTAGGGGTCTCGACGTCGAAATACATGACAGGGGGTAAATTGCTATGTTCCAAAATAGGAGGGGGTGTTGAAGGGATACAATTGTCAAGCTGGCAAGGTGAGGGGGTCTGTGATGGAGACCCCAATTCTAGGCCGGATGATTTCTACGCCAATTAGCCTAAGGAGGCTATGATCTCCACAACACTTGCACAAGACTATGCCTAAAGAGGCTAATAATCTTTCACCACGCACACACACGTCTAACTTCGTCGCCGAAGCTAGATTTGGAATGATGGCAAATAAAGACTTAAACCACACTCCTCTTGCTCTCACACGGTAAAGATCACACAAGAGACAAGCCCAAGCACCAAGCCGTAAAGACAGCACAAGCACCGAAAGATAATAAGCAAAAGCTTATAGAAGAGACTGCGCTCTGATTTTACTGAATATGAATGAATGAATACAACTGAGCTCTGAGGCTCTATTTATAGAGGGGTTACAGCAGTGGAGTCCTACTAAAACTCTCGAATCCCAACTCTATCGCAACTACTAACAGATAAGATAAACCTAATCTAATCTCTATCCCTACTTTATCTCCA
>JANKKB010027909.1:0-12359 GCA_026225775.1 Bursera palmeri | reverse complement strand
CCACCCACTTTTGTAGTTTCTGGACCACAATACAAACTCTATTGTTTAATTGTCTCAACTATAGAGTGTTCTAACTTCAAGATCTCAATTCCACTCGCAGTCGTGGGCTACAGAACAAACCTTCACCATTTCACATGAGCTGTTTCCTCTAAGAATCCCTTACCTTAACGTTTGCTTCATTTTTATACATTTTATATATATATATATATATATATATACGTCAGATTCGTATACTGCGCTAAGGAGTATACTCATTTCTTACAAGGCCTTAGTTGCACCCCCTCATCAAAAGACACTAACACTTCCCTCTACAGCATCACCTTAAACTTCCATGAACTTTATGTCATCGACATCAATACTCATTTCTTATGGTAAATCTGCTAGCGGCCACATCCTCCTGTCGGTTGCTCCATATCAATATATATATTAATGGGAAAAGAAGTATTCTAATGCATTTGGATTTGAGTCTTTAGGCTATGGGGCTGTGATGCTTAGTACTTTTTTTCCTTATGCTGCCCTAGGGAGTGATATACAGAAAACCTTTATTAAAATTTTTGCTTAGGTTATAAAGGATTTACCGGTAGTCAAGAAGTGAAGCCGTTTGGTCTGTGCCTTTGCAGCTGGGTCCAAAGCGTGTTGGTTTGCATGCTCCTCTCAGACTGTTTCGGAGTTGGAGAACGGGACGAACTGGACAATATTCGGAGCAAATTCAATGAAACAAGTTGGGAAAGATGAGACATGTCTGGCCTTCGTTGATGGTGAGACGACGGCTCAATAAACGATTATAATAATCGGTCATACAAACCGAAGAACAACTTCTTGTTGTTCGATTTGGATCAGTCAAAGACTGGGATTCAATTTTTCCTTGCTCTTTCTTAGTAATTTTGCATCAGCTGTGTGAGACCATATGATATTGTCACACAAGATATTCTCTACTTAATTTATGTTTTAACAATCCAGCTCAACCAATACAAGAAAAAAAAAGAAAAAAATATTTAAAGAAGAACACTACTCCTCAATTAAAATTAAGAAAATACAAAATCTTATATAATAGACATATCATAATTCCACTCAACTAATGAAACTTAATAATATTAAAACAAATCAAATAAATAAGCCTAACTAGAATTTAATTAGGACTTCCTAAATTCTTATTCAACTTAAACTAGATTTATCTAATAAGTTAGATTTCTAGTCAAACAAATTTGCTTGGTTTAATTTCCAACATTTTCTCTTAAACCAAGCTCGAACCATATCATAAAATCAATATATGGTTTTCTTGCAAACCATAATAACCATAACCATAGATGCTTTCCATTTGTTGGAATATTATCCCACTCTTTAGTTTGTAGTTTATTCAATTTTCTCTTCAAATCAAGGAAGTGCTTCGTGATCTTATGTTGTTAAGCATGATGTTTCAAACTAAAGTTTATTGGGAAAAGGATTCTCAAGTCAGAGATTAACTTATTCCCAAAATTCTCATCCAATGCTTCCCACTCTTCCGCAATTTTAACATTAGACCCACAATCAAACAAATCATGCAAGGTTGTGACTTGAATTTTGTCTAAAACTTCAAGAACTCTGATGATTTTTTAGTGACATTAGCAAGGGTATGACTGCCTTAAATTGTATTAGTATCGGCCATTGCCACAATATTAACACTAATAATAGAATTCTTTGAATTTTCAAGATCTTCTTCTATTTCCAAAATAATTGATTCAATATGTATCTGAGACTTTCTTTATCTATCACTCAACTTGAAACAAGACGTATTTAAGACTATTCTTTGTCTGTCTCCCAACTCGAATCAACGCATATTTGAGACTCAATTTTTCTTTTCCTAACACCATTATAGGCGTTCATCAGAAAACTCAATGCCTCCTTAACTGATGTTGGAATATGAGAAACTTTCTAAAAAAATATAAAGTTTTACTAACTAAGTTATATAAGATTGAACTTTTAAATCTTTTTCTCCAATTGTTTACCAAATTTTCTCTTTGTTCTCGTGTTAAAACTCTGCTTCGTCAATTGGAACATTAATTCCTCGATCTACAATCTCTGAGATATCTTCATATTCAAAAAAGAGTTGCATCCGAACTCTCCAGAAATGAAAACTATTTTCATCAAACTCAGAAAATTGCAAAAGGCAAATTCTTCTTATCCACATACTTGTAGATCCATATATATGCAATGCTTGTTCAGTAATCTTAGTGGTTCTCATACCAATTGTAGGGAAATAAAAAGAAACACTCCAGCTCAAGCAACACAAGAAAAAGAGAAGCATGCATATGGTTCACATTGATTTCATATACTGAACTCCTTCTACATTCATTTATATGCATGCTTTCCTATTTTAGGAACGTTTGAAGCGTTAATATAACAATATCGATCTCTTCCTTTTTATACGAATACATACTAATGACCAAAGTGATGATTATATATTAAGACACTTAAAACAATTAATAATACTTTAAAATATGGCAAAAAGAGTTAGAGAGTGAGATAAGAAAGAATTAAAATTAAAGGAAGATTGCAAAGAAAAGTTAGGTAATTAAAGCCAACTAACCAATTCATTTCCGTCAAATTTTTGGTAAAATGGTATGTTGTCTTCTTCATATAAATATTAATTATCCTGTTAAAAAATCTTTGAAAACTTAGATTAAGAGAGAATTTTACTTTCGAAGATGTGGATTGAGTGGATCCGCACGATTCCTTTAATATGTTTTGTAATTAATCATCAATTATATCTTTAAATTTTATTTAAGTGTAAATCAGAGAAAATTTGGTCCATATTTTCCACATATCACCAGTACTCAACATTTATAATACATGTAAAATATGGAGTTAAAGAAAAATAGAATAATAAGCTAGTTGAGTCAAAGTAGTTGATACGCAGACAGTTACTTAATACCACTCTTAATTAATGTGAATGAGATTATATACAGTATTGTTTTTCGAATCTCCGCATATGCTTTAATGCTTAGAACATGGCACCAATGCATGATATAATAATCTGGCTCGAAATAATCAAAATAGCATATGCCATTTCATATATAATATAGTGCATCATCACTTAACGTTCTCGGATTTCACTGCAAATTGCAGTTTAATATAATAAATGGGTGGAGTACAAGGCAAACTACATGACCATTTATTAATCTTGAAAAAACCATAAAGAAATAAAACATCATCAACGTTAATAATGGAGGACCTCTAAGCATTAGATGTAAAGTTGAAGTTGGCACAAGTCGTTTGTCGAAAGAGGAGAGAGGAGCTGAAACCTAGCTTTGATGTTGCCAGATCAAACTGCAAAAGATTTTCCTCCAGTTGATGCCCTCCTATTACTATTGAAGTCCTTGGATTCGATCCACCATCCACAAATCCTAAGCACAGAACATCACTTTTTACGTGCACCATGGAGTTTGAACCAAAAATTCTCCATATTACACTGCTACTTTGCAACACTAGATCGATCTGGGGCACGGCTGGTCCGACGCGTGTGCTACCAATGAAAGTAGAGTTAAAGCAGGCCCCAAAAGGTGAAACTGCGGCAACTCTTGGGATATTTGCTACCTCTTTGATGAAAGCTTGAATAATAGCATTGTAGATTGATGTTTCCATAACTGCGTAAGGATTAACAGTGCTGATCTTGGTTCCACCAAAACCTTCTTTGTCAATTGATAGCAATGATGTATTTAGTGGAACAGTGTTTCCATTGATCTTAATGGATTTTACTCCAATGAAGTATTCAGCTGAAGGTTCACCTTGAAAAGACGCACCGGCTGTACTCACAGGATTGAGGATCAATGGAGTGTAAATAAGAGACTTAGAAACATCTATCCCTGGAAGGAAAACGTAAGGCCCATGACCAAAGATGACAACACCGTTAGCTCTCGTAGAAGAACTCAAGCAAATGGCAAATTTTCTGTGGAAGCTAAAAGCAGCAGAAAATTGAGAAGGAAGTGAAATTCTAGTTCTTCCAAGGCCAGCCATACCCTTAACACCATTAGCAAGACCTTCTAAGAGAAAAGTTGAACCACAAGTAAACAAAAGCTTGGGAACTGAAACAACCCTACCAGGGTTCTTCCCGTCAGTAGATTGAATAGACACAACATCCTGAGCTAGCTCACCAATTGTCCCAGTGTTTGTTACGGTGTTATCTGGAAAAAGACTACAAGTATTGTTGTTGCAACCTGGCTTAGGTGCAGAAAAGCACTCTCCACAAGACTTGGACTTAGCGAGTGAGCATTGAGCAGAGCGGCAACGAGCTGGTGTATAGGAAGATGAGACGTAGCCTTGTTCACAGTTAACCCAAAGGAACTGACCACCAAGATCAAGGGTGAGTTTGACAGGCACGAGAGGGGTTCTTTGCTTAATTTGAGTAAGGTATTGCAGAGTTGATGAATGTTTGGAGACGGGAAGCACTAATGCTTTTGGTCTAAAAGATGCTTGGGCACCTGAGAGAGAGATAGAGATGAAAATGAGAAGAGAACAAAATAGAAGAAAATTAGCCATTTGGTTAATTGGATAGTGTAGAGCTGAGAGTAGTGGATGGATGGATATCGGGCAGTGGCCGAAGCCTATTTATACTCGTTTTAAGGTCAGAGTCAACCAAGGGATGCAATAAAGAATTATGTAAAGATAATAATCCAATAAAATAGTATACCGAGCGAGAAGAGGTCCCTGGGGTGGCAGTGGCATAGACACGTCTAACTCTATTTTTATGGAGATCAATGCTGACGTTGACCACGAATTCCAGCTCATTTATCCTATCATTTTATTCTTTAATTAATTGTCACGTCGAATTATATCTGCTCAATTCTATTTAATTAATATACTTTCCATTGCACGCGGTTGTATTTCAAAACAGGTGGCTGGCTAGCCCAATGAACCAAGCCATAGGAGTAAGAGAATTTAGAATTGTGTGTTTTAATACTAATAAAGTGATTTTAAACTAATTGAAAGTAATTTTTCTACCTCTGATATGTCGTTGGATTTTTTTTAAAATAAAATAAAATGTTATACATAATTAAATATTTCATAATTTTAAATTATTGGCATCATTTTTAAGTAATTAGCTATATATATTATATAGATCGAAACCTGTTTTAGTTTAGCACTAAGAAATTAACTAATAAGTTTGTAATCTTCCTCAGCTGATTTATCAAAAACCATCAAGTATTGTGATATGTAACATATAACAATCGTCAAATATATATGTATTTTTGGCATGTGAGCGAAATCCTAGTTTTACAAATTGGGAAAATAAGAAAAATTATATGTTGAGAAGCACCGTCATCTAGAGTCAATAGATTTTGTATGCTAGCTAATTAATAGATTAATTTAAAACCTCGTAATACAAACACCATCGATCTGGCAGCATATTCTTAAATTCAATAATTTGTACCTAATCAATCATCATAGACACTAGTTGATGAGCTTTTTGTATATAAACAAAAGCCATCAAAATTTAAAGCAAATGACAAAATGAGTGATACAGAGAGTTATGTCGACACCACTTTATGACTTGAGATTGTGCATGATTTCTACGATTCCACATTGCAACTACAATATGTAATATGAATCTCTGATCTCGAACATTTAAAACTAAAATACGAGTTAGAAATTGTCTGAGCAAATCCAAGTTAATTTTCCTCTATTGAATCTAAGTAAGCACCCGTTAAACTATACCAGATGCTATTTGACTTTTCATGCGTTACATATATTTTATAGGTGGTCAGAGCGATATCATATAAGTTTAACTGTACCTTATCAAACTGGACAAGAACCTGAATAGCCAGCTGATCAGGACTAAGCGTACCATTAAATGGCTTTCTCATACAAGTTTTATTGCGCTTTGATAAGGCAAGGCCATGTTCTACTTTTAGGATTTTTGGTGGCTTCGAAAAGTTTTAGGCAAGTTGTATTGGAGCGGATAGTTTGGCTGCTAGAAGTCAAGAATGGCAATTTATTTGACCTCTCAGTGCCAGCTGCAGTTATATAAAACACTACTGATTTTTATTGGGAGGTTCTGAAAAATGATCATATTTTCCACTATCACTTTTTTTTTTTTTAAATTAAAAAAAAAATCTATAACTATTAGAGCTGAACCGGAGTCCTTTGAATCAATGTAAAAGATTTTTTCCAGTTGATGTCCTCCGATTACAGTCGAAGTTCTAGAATACAGCCTCCATCTACAAACCCCAGGCACAACACATCATTGTTAACCCGAACCAATATTGAAAGCTTAAAATAATTGGAAAAATAATATGTTGACAAACATTGATATTGAGATACAATACATTTAATTTGTATGCTAATAGAAGAAATGTGTTGACTAAGAAAAGTATCTTTGAGAAATGCAATAGTTAAAACATAGTATACAGTCAATGGTAAGTGAAATGAACGAACCAAATCTTGAATTCAAAGCACAATTGGATAAGATTAATTAAAACCTCATAATATCATCAGCATCGATATCGCAGCATCTTCTTAAATACTTTAATTTTGTAGCTGATCAGGATAGACACGTGTTCTGCTTTTTTTATAACAAAAACCCTCAAATTCTATAATAGATTTTTATAGTAAATCTACAAATCACAATCACAATTGACCATGCCTCCATGGCATTTATTCGTAACCTGACATGTAATACAAGCGATAATTAATATAATATCTTCTACTCTCATGCTTGCATTAATTGGTAGTGAAATTGAAGTTGGAACAAGTTGTTCGACGGATGAGTAACGAAGAACTAAACCCAAGTTTTGAAGTCGCTAAATCGAACTGTAGAAGATTGTCTTCTAGTTGGTGCCCTCCAATAACAATGGAAGTTCTAGGGTTCAGCCCTCCGTCCACAAACCCTAGACACGTCACGTCTTTGCTGACCTGCACCATTGAGTTTGCTCCAAAAATACTCCAGTACACGCTCTTACTTTGCAAAACAAGATCAATTTGAGGTACAGCGGGTCCAACACGTGTACTAGCAAAGTATTTCGTGCTAAAACATGCCCCAAAAGGCGCAACCGGCTTCACTTTGGTGTGGTTTGCCATTTCTTTGACAAATGCTGAGACAACAGCATTGTAGATTGAAGTTTCCAAGACTGTATAAGGATTAACAGTGCTGATCTTTGTTCCACCAAAGCCGTTACGGTCAATGGATAGCAAAGTTGTGTTTAACGGCACAGTTTTGCCATTAACTTTAACGGAGGTTACACCAATGAAGTATTCCACTGAAGGGTCGCCTTCAAAGTATCCAGTTGCAGTGCTAACAGGATTGATGAAAAGTGGGGTGTAGACAAGAGATTTCGAGACGTCGATGTTTGGAAGAAGAACATAAGGTCCATCACCGAAAAAGATGACACCATTAGAAGTGGATGAAGAGGTCAAGCAAATGGCAACTTTCCTATCGAAGCTAAAGGCGGCAGCAAACTGAGAAGGAAGTCCAATTTTACTCCTACCAAGGCCAGCTACACCCGTTACACCAGTAGCAAGACCAGGTAAGAGCATAGTTGCTCCACAAGTGAAGAGAAGTTTATGCACTGAAACCACTCTACCAGGATTGAATCCATTTGTAGATTGGATAGAGACAATATCTTGGCCTAGGTCACCATGTGTGCCAAAATTTGTGACGGGGTTATCTGGACCCAGACCACATATGTTACCTCCACAAGCTCTAGATCTAGCAAGAGAACACTGAGCCGAGCCACAACGGGCAGGTTTATAGGAAGATGACACGAAATCTTTCTGGCAATCAACCCAGAGAAAATCTCCACCAAGATGAACAAGTAAATTTACAGACACAAGAGGGGTCCTCTGCTTGATCTGGGTAACGTATTGAAGTGTAGCACTGTCTTTCGAGACGGGAAGAACAAGTGCTTTGGGGCGATAAGAAGTTTGGGCTATGGTTGAAGATAATAAAAAGAGAAGAGAACAAAAGACTAGGAAGTTGTTTGAGAGAGGCAGAGCCATTTTAAATTTTGATTCTGGGAAAGGTTATTGTGTTTCGGTAATGGAAGGCTATGTTCTATTTATAGCAATTAGGCAAGCAAGTGGTATTGGACTGGATAGCCTTGGCTAGAAGAAGTCAAGAACGGCAACTTATTTTGCCTGCCACTGCCAGCTGCACTTATATATATAGAGTAATAGTACTATGGAATTTTGACCGGAGAGGTGCTGACTACTGGATCCACTATCGTATATAAATTTTAATCTCTAGCTATTAGAATGAATTATTAATATGGAAAGCATAATTCTAAGGTTTGCTCACGTCTTCATATGCAACTTTGATCACATATCTTTCCTAATACAAACCTCCCTTTGAAACAGGATTTTTTTTTTTTTCTTTGGTTTGAACGTAAAATTTGTCAATATTTTCAAATTGAATTAGCTTCCGTTGAAGAAACTAGAGAGAGCAGGAAATTAAGAAATAATACTAGTCAAAGATCGATTTATACTTGTTTATTTATCTCCCTTGTATAAGCCACAGGATTTAGAAAGGTTATAAGCTTCAGCTTTATTGTAAGAATGTCAATGGTCAACTAATTAGTTTCCAGATATCATGCTCTTACGAAGTAAATTCAAAGCACCTACAACTGGATAAAATAAAGATTCTAGCCAGGGCCTAACTTTCTTTGTCGTTGTTACTCGGGAGATCAGCGTAGGGAGCATGGAGACTTTCTAAATTAGTGCTGTCATTGTTTTAATAATTAATCACCGACATATATCCCAGTATGGCAGCTTATACGCAAATTAAATAATTTAATTTAACGGGTGTTTATTTCTTTATTAATGTTTCAATTTGTTTAATTCTCTGTTATTTAGATATTCGATAATATTTATTTTCTTTGTTCAAAATTTACACTCAGATGATTTCATCTAAATAAAAAGAAAAATATTAAACTTTTTTTCTTTAATTTTTATTCTAATATAAAAGCAGGAGCGGATCCACGTGGGATGGTCAAGTGACCCCATTTGGCCTTACAGGATATAATAGGAGCCTATTTTTTTTTTTTTAATCTGGGAGAAGGGACAGTGTGGACCTAGCAATGGAATCAGCTCTGCAAACAGCTTTCAATTAGCCGTGGCCCCTTCTTCATCCAATCAATCATACTCTTATTTCAACTGCAATACTAATCTACCATCCCATGCGTACACACCTTTAATTTTGGGATATTTCGTTAGACCCTAAAAAATTACTAAAGTCATTCACCACCTCTCAACTAAATATAAAACTAACACTGACCCTCCAAAACTTAACTTCTGTTAGTTATACTTAACGGTGTTATAGTAAAACTCTGGATAAATATATAAATATATCTCTGATATACTAAAAAATAACAAATTCACCCCTTGATTATAAAGACACATGAAAACCTCATTTTTTATAATCCTTTTAAACTAATTAATATTATGAAAGCATTATCGATATTTTATTTATTAAAATAATATAAAATATTTAAAAATTAATAAAAATATTAGAAGAATTTACAAAAAAAAATAACAAAAATATATTTCATATACTTAATAATTTCTGTAAAATTTAAACAATTTATTCAATAATTACTAAATAATTTTACTTACTAAAATTATGTAGTTTTTAGTAAATTATTTACTAAATTTTATTTGCTTCATTTACTAAAATTATTTAATAAATAAAATATATTTTTTATCATTTAAATTTACTAAAATTATTTAGTTTTCAGTAAATAATTTACTTGTTTAATTTATTAAAATTATTTAGTAAATTAGTTAAATTTGTAAATTTTACTTAGTAAATGAAATATATTTTTGTTATTTTTTTAAATTTTTATAATATTTTTATTAATTTTTAAATATTTTATCTTATTTCAGTAAATAAAATATCGATAATAACCTCATAATAAAACTAAAATTATTTAGTTTTTAATAAATAATTTACTTGCTTAATTTATTAAAATTATTTAGTAAATTAGCTATGTTTATAAATATTATTTAATAAACAAAATATATTTTTGTTATTTTTTTGTAAATTCTTTATAATATTTTTATTAATTTTTAAATATTTTATATTATTTTAGTAAATAAAGTATCGAGAATGACTTCATAATGTTAATTAGTTTTAAATTATTATAAAAAATGAGATCTTTATGTAACTTTATAATGAAGGGGTGAATTTGTTATTTTTTAGTATATCAGAGTGGTGTTTATATTTATCCTGAATTTTACTGTATCACTGTTAAGTTAAGTATTGGAGGGTTAGTGTTAGTTTTATATTCAGATGGGATGTGGGCAGGACTTTTCAATTTTTCTAAGGTCCAAAAGTAAATATCCCCTTTAATTTTATAAATTTATAAATACTCTATTTCTTACCTATAGACTTTAGAAAATATTATATTAATAAATTAAACGACATAATATATTTGAGTTTTGATTCGTGTAGAAAAAGATTTTTACGTTATGATTTTTTACTTGATATTATTCAACACATTTGATCATTTCTGATAGTATTCAATAGTCTATATCTAACCGTGTTTGATATAATATATCAAATATCAGATAATATCTAACAGATAATCTCGAGCACTTGATACATCATAACATATAAATTTTTTGAAAGTGGATCAAATTTAAAAAATCTCATAATTTAGATCATTTTTATAAATATTATTAAATTTTACTCTTATAATAAAAAAAAACTTTTAAAAAAATTTGGATACGGTGTACTCCTACAAAAAATATATGCAAACCATTGACCTCATCTGTTTATTTAGAATTTTAACAAAAAAAGTAATACAAAATATTCTTTAATAATTATCGTAAATTTGAATTTAAGATATCATCTTATAATTGTAGTTAAATAGATTAAATCTTTTATTCGAATACCAAATTTAGAAATTGGAAAAATAAGAACCAAATGAAATTTTTGTTTAAAATATGATTAAAATAATGTATTTGATAATATTGATAATGAAGTCATTATACAATATTTTCAAAAGATGGAAATCTCGTTGAAGACAATTATAAATATATTGGTTAACGAGAATTTTATTAATACAAATATTTGTATTTATTTTTATTTATATTTATGTTAATTGTTACATTAACATTTGACACCCTTAAGTTTCATTTTTGGGTCCGTCCCGTATAAAAGTCTAAAATATTTATATCACTCGTAATTCTCTAAAATGTCCATATTTAATTCATGTATGGCCCATTTATTCATAACTTTTACAAAATAATTTAGATTTAAATAAATATAATCATATAAATAATATAATATATTTTTTCACACATTAAAATAAAATAATTAAATGATTAACACTATAAATTTTTAAAATATTTAAATACTTCAATATTAATTTTATCAAAATATTGATTGAAAAAATGTTTTTAATATGTCAATAAACACAATTAGATAAGTAAAAATAACATCAATAAAGATATAAATGTGTAAAAGGTATTAGTGTAATATATTTTAATTTCAATATTGAAATAAAAAAAATGTCATTCAGACCTATTTATTTCAGTTAATTCGGAACATTTTAGTTTAATACATTTTTCTATATAAGAAATTTTTATGATGAGACGTTTAAAACTATTTATTTTTAAAATAAATTTCTATTTTCTGTATAACAATTTTTTTTTTTTAGGAGTGAAACATAAACTTCAATTTTCTTTTTTTTTTTCTTTTTTTTGTTAAAAAGAGAGTGGTCCAAAGATTGTTACAGCAGGTCCAACGCGCGTAGTAGCGATGTCTTTCGAGGGGGTAAATACATAGACACCCTCGAGGTTTAGTCTAAGTAACAAACTCACCCCTGTTATTTATAAAGTAACATAAAAATTCCTATTTTGATATTTTAAGTAACATTAAGACCCCTATTTTCATGTATCAAGACTCTCATGTTTTCCAATTCTGGGTGTCTTTATGTTATTTTATGAATAATAAGGGTGAGTTTGTTATTTAGACTAAACCTTGGGGGTGTCTATATATTTACCCCGTCTTTCGAGCTAAAATATGCCCCAAAGGGCGCAACCAGCTTCACTCTGGTGTGGTTTGTCATTCTTTGACAAAGGCTGAAACGACAGCATTGTAGATTGAAGTTTCGAAAACTGTGTAAGGATTAACAGTGCTGATCTTTTTTCCACCAAAGCCTTCATGGTCAATGACTCAATAGATAGCAACGTTGTGTTTAACGGAACAGATTTCCCATTAACTTTAACGGAGGTCACACCAATGAAGTATTCCGCCAGTGCTGACAGGATTGATGAAAGGGAAATTTAAGGAAATAGCCACATTTTTGGGGGGTCTTTTAAATATAACCACACCTCCTAAATCCTTACATCAATCTAACCAGTCCCAAGTAAATGTCCAAATTACC
>JANKKB010027908.1:0-12356 GCA_026225775.1 Bursera palmeri | reverse complement strand
AATGGCATTTCTTAGATATTCAAATGTCATACTATTCAATGGTTTTGTAAATAGATCAGTAAGTTGAGTTTCTGTGGGAATGTATTCAATGGAAACAACATTAGATTCAACAAGCTCTCTAATGAAATGATATCTGATATCAATATGCTTAGTTCTAGAATGCTGAACAGGATTTTTTGAAATGTTTATAGCACTAGTGTTATCACATACACTACCATCTTTTCCTGATTAATTCCATAATCACACATCATTTGTTTCATCCAAATCAATTGAGTGCAACACGAACCTGCTGCAATGTATTCAGCCTTAACTATTGACAGAGAGATATAATTCTTTTTCTTGCTCATCTAAGCAACCAAATTTGTACCAATATAAAAAAAAGCACCAGAAGTACTCTTCCTATCATCCACATTGCTAGCCCAATCAGCATCCGAGTACCCAGTTAAGTCTATATTTGACTCTTTTGAGTACCAAATACCATACTCAAGAGTTCCATTAATGTACCTAATAATTCTTTTCACTGCACTCAGATGTGATTCTTTGGGGATAGCTTGAAACCTTGCACAAACACCTACACTAAAAGATATGTTAGGTATACTAGCAGTGAGATACAACAAGCTACATATCATGCTTCTATACAATGTTTGATCAACACATTTCCTAAACAAATCAACAGACAATTTTTCATTTGTGCTCGTTGGTGTCCTAGTGTGCTTTTAACTATCCAATCCAAATTTTTTAATAAGGTCTTTTGCATACTTAGATTGAGATATAAATATCCCATCATTTAGTTGCTTGACCTGAAGACCAAGGAAGAAAGTCAATTCACCAACCATGCTCATTTCAGATTCATCTTTCATGATATTAGTAAATCCATATGCATGTGCATCAATAGAAGATCCAAAAACAATATCATCAACATAAATTTGAGCAATGGTAAAACATCATCAACATGTTTCACAAACAATGTCCTATCAATAATACCCCTAGAAAAACCTTTTTCAAGTAAATAGGTAGTCAACTTATCATACCATGCTCTAGGAGCTTGTTTAAGTCCATACAAAGCTTTCTGAAGCTTATACACATGATGAGGAAACTTGGGATCAATGAATCCCTTACGCTATTCAACATATACTTTCTCTTGAAGAATGCCATTAAAAAATGCACTCTTAACATCCATGTGGTATAATTTAAAATTCTTAAAACATGCAACAGCAAGCAGAATTCTTATTTACTCTAATCAAGCAATAGGAGAAAAAGTCTCATTGAAATCAAGACCTTCTACTTGTGTGTACCCTTGTGCAGCAAGTCTTGCCTTATTCCTAGTAATAACACCATTCTCATCAGATTTGTTTTTAAAAATCCATTTAGTACCAATCACATTACAACTTGCAGGTCTAGGTACAAGACAACATACATCATTTCTTATGAACTGATGTAGTTCATTATGCATAGCATTCATCCAGCATTCATCAATTAAAGCTTCTTCAATTTTCCTCGGTTCAATCAAAGACACATAATCGTGAAAGACAAGTTATTCAAAACTCTTTTTCTTAGTCTTATTCCCTCATTTAGATCATCAATGATGGTGTCTTTAGGGTGATTAAGTTTGATTCTAGCTGAAGGTTCTTTAGTGACATTGTCACTCGGCTTAAATGACTTAGGTGACTCAGCATCAATTTCATCATTCTTTTCTTCACACAAGTCAGTTGAAGTTCAGTTTTGGAAACTATCACACAGGGAGAATCATCAATAGTTACATTTATTGATTCTATAACACTAAGTGTCCTAAGATTGTACACTCTATAGACTCTACTATTTCTAGAATAGCCTAAAAAGATACCTTCATCACTTTTGACTCAAACTTACCTAAATTTTTCCTATCTCTCAAAATGTTGCACTTACTACCAAACACTCTAAAGTATTTGACAATAGGCTTTTTCCCTTTCCATAGCTCATATAGAGTTTTATTTGAACGAGATCTAATATAGACTCTGTTTGTAATATGACAGGATGTATTGATAGCTTCTCCCCAAAACTTTAAGGCAATATTTTTACCTTGCAACATAGCTCTTGCTATTTCCTACAAAACCTTATTTTTTCTCTTAACAACTCCATTTTGCTGGGGTGTAAAAGCAGCTGAAAATTCTTGACAAATTACCTCATTCTTGCAAAATTCTTCAAAGCTGGAGTTCTCAAACTCCCTGCCATGATCACTTCTAATCCTAGTGACTGAAAGATCTTTTTCATTCTGAAATTTTTTAATCAAATCCTTGACAACATCAAAAGTATCAAACTTCTCTCTCAATAGATCAATTCATGAGAATCTGGAGAAGTCATCAACTATAACAAGAATGTATTTCTTTCCTCCCAAACATTTTGTCCTAGATGGTCTCATGAGGTCCATATGAAACAATTCTAAAGGCCTTTTGGTTTGAATCTCAGAAATATTTTTATGTCTTGACTTAGTTTGCTTTCCTAATTCACATAGACCACAGATTTTTTTACTCACCTTTTGAAACATGGGTAACCCATCAACAAGTTCTTTCTTAGACACTTTAGACAAAGTTTTAAAGTTCATGTGACCAGCCTCTCATGCAACAAATCAGTTTGGTCATTTTTCACATCATGACACACAACATTTAAATTAGAAGACACATAATAGTAGTTATCAGAAGTTCTAACACCTTCCATAATCAATTTCCCATTTAAATCAAACACACAACAAATATTATGAACAAACTTGACTTCAAATTCATTATCACAGATTTGACTAATGCTTAATAGATTTGCCTTTAATCCATCCACAAACAAAACATCATTCAATACAGACAGTCCAGGTAATTCAATTCTAACCTTTCCAAGGATTGGTGCTTTTCCACCGTCACCAAAAGTAATAGTGCCTAACTTGCGATCATCAAGTGTAGAAAACAAACTTTTATCCCCACACATATACCTAGAACATCCAATGTCCAGGTACCAAACATTATCATTTTTAGCCTTTAGAGCCACATGAGCAACAAAACAAGTAATCACATCTTTTTCAATCCAAACATATTTTTCTGAAAGGAAGGCTCTTTAAAATGCAAAAGCTTATGACCTAACAATTTAGTTTATTCAGCTAACTCTTTAACTTGATTAGACAACTCAGGAAAATTTTTGTTTAAAACTGATTTTTCTTGAAAATTTTCTTTCCTTTTAAGCCTAAAGCTGTTTGGTTTTGTATGACCAATCCTACCATAAGCAAACCAAGTGGGCACAAATCTAGACTTGGTGGCCTGTTTGACATTCATAGATCTTTTAGAAGGAACTAACCTGATTGAAGTTTTTCAAAAATTCTCTTGAGTAGAGTTGAGTTCAGTTTTAGGTTGTTTTGAAGTTGGAACAAAAACTGTTTTGTTTGATACTTGATTGGAGACACTAGTTTCATAAAAACCTAAACCCTTTTTGTTGAGGGGTGACTTCCATAGTCGTAAAATATCATCCACTTTCTTTGTTCCACTAGAGAAAGACAAGATTTGAGATTTGGTATGTTTTAACTCAGCCTCTAACTCTCTTAGCTTAGACTCAAGAAAATTTTTTTTTGTTGTCAGCACATTAACTTGAACAAAAGAATCTCTTAGTTGATCATCCAGACTTTTTCTTTTCAGTTCAACTTCATTAAGACTCTTAAGTGACAATTTATATGACGTAGTGACTTTCATGAATTCCTTATATAGGGCGTCATAAGCCTCCTGAAGACCTTCAACATTTGACTCACATTAAGACTCTTCAGATTCACCAGAGAATCTATCAGACTCAAGATCAACATTAATAACACTTCCAATCTGTTAAACAAAAGCCATATAGTTCATATTATCCTCAGATGTTAAGGAATCATCACTGCATTCATTAAAGACAGATTCATCATCAGATAATTAAGCATTCATTGCTTTTCCTTTTGAGTTTTTCAAATTGGGACATTCTGCCTTAAAATGTCCATATCCCTGATATTCATGACACCTGAATTTCTTCTGTTTTGTTTTCCTGAATTCTTTAGACACTTTTCTATCTTTCCTGGTAGAGGAATTTCCTTTGAACTGACTTAAATTCCTATTCCCATTCCTGAAAATTTTTTTGAATTTTTTGAAAACAAAGGCGACATCACTATCACTCAAGGATTCATCATCCAAGATATGATTGGGTTTCTCTAAGGCTGTTTTCAAGGCAATGAACTTATTCTTTTTAGATTGAGGCAGTGTCAGCTCATAAGTTTGGATGGAACTAACCAATTCTTCAATCCTAAGAGAGTCAATATCCTTACTCTCTTCAATAGCAGTGACCTTTGGACGAACTCTCTCAGGAATTGATCTAAGCACTTTCCTCATAATTTTTTATTCAGAAATTCTCTCTCCTAGATTAAAGTTTGAATTGACAATGTCATTTAGCTTGCCGTAAAACTCATCAAAGGATTCATCTTCCTTCATCCTAATCTCCTCAAATCTAGTGGTGAGCATTTGCAGTTTAGAGTTTTGGCAGTTCTTGTTCCTTCATGAGTAGTCTCTAAAATGATCCATACTTATTTAGTAGTTTCACACATTGAGACTCTCTTAAACTCTTCAACTAATATTCCCATGAATATGGCATGCAAACATTTACTGCTCCAGTTACAATTAGCAAGTTCATCTCTAGACCATAGACTGACATCCTTAGGTACATTTACTCCATCTACAAGAGATGTGAGAGTAGATCAACCTTTATAACAACTTAATCAAAGTCTCTCATCCATAGGTTTGAGAAATGCTGTCATCCTCACTTTCCAGTAGGCATAATTACTGCCATCAAAATATGGAGGAATAGACAATGACTAACTCTTATCCATGACAATACAAATCAATGGGTCAAGGACCACAATGTGGCTCTAATACCAATTGAGTAAACAAGTTTTGACCCAAGTAACACCTAGAGGGGGATGAACAATGCAGAATTAAAAAATTACCAAGTTATCAAAAACATGTTTAAGATAATTTGGGTGATAAGGACAAGTTCAAAATCAAATCAAAATATTATTTACAAACTTTTGTGTTTAGTACCATGATCAGTTAAAAGAATGAGATCAGATTTGTAAAAATCACAAGTTTAAAAACAAATCTGATCCCAAAAGAAATCAATCACAAGTAAACAGAAAAACATGCAAATCGAAATGAAACAACAATCAACAAAGAACACAACAATTTGGTGTCGAAGGAAAACCTCACAATGAGGAAAAACTCTCTAGGCTATATGTCACCACTAAAAACAAATTCACTATGAAGATGAAGCTTACATCACATGAATTACTCGCTCACAAAACCTTTTGTAGACTCAAACTCACTATTACACATTCCTGAGAACTCTCAAGACAGGTCGTCCAGTACCTTCCTCTAAACTTTTCTCCATAAGAACAGTTTTCAACCCACCTAAAACCACACAATTGAGACCATATCCTCAAACAACTTGATACATGGATTTTCTATCTAGGCAACCTAGATCTTACATAGGAAGAAAGTGTTTAAATAGAGATTGAGTTAAATCGAGCTCATGCAGCTCAAATACCCTCTAAGAAAAGCTCACAAACTCACAGCACAGAGCATAAAACAAATAAAAACCCATTTTTGAAATCAATTGAAAATAGCTCGGACTGTTGGGTAACGAGTGAGATAAACAACAAACAAGCTAGAATAGAAGCTTAGATCAAGAAATATGAAGCTTAACATACCACTCTGCCTAAAATACCCAATTGTCAAAATGAAGACAATGACGAACAATGACAGTAGCATGTTAAGAAAAAGAAGGAATCAGTAAGCATAACTGAGCTTACGACAAAACAAAAATGGACAGATGATCAAAGGCGATATCTTGTAATTATTGACGAGCTCTCTATTTTATATCTTGAGTGATCAGGAGGTGAGCAACATCCAACAGAGTTGAAACATTTTCATACCTAGCCTCCAGTAGACACATTAACATTATACACAAACAAATTCTGTCACTTACCAAAACTCAACTCAATAGTAAAAAATACAAGCCTCTCTCATATCACATTTGACATAAGATTAGTCAATACAAATCAAGACTTAACAAACTTTTTAGGGTAATTCGAGGAGCCCTGGACCTCCTACAAGTTGCGTTTATTAACTTCTTACTTTATTTCAATCATGATCTTTAATTTAAATAGGGATTAATTTCCTATTATAAAGACTAATCATATTAGGCCACTAGGATATACAATATCCTTAAAACAAATAACCAATAACCAAAAGAAAGTCTAATCCTAACATAAGTCCTATAAAAAATCACCAAACTCAATAATATATGTAACTTGCAGCATGCATGTGGACTTAACATGTGCGCCTAACACTCCCCTCTTCTTGAACAACACCCTTATGAAGTCAGAATGTGATTCCCACGTAGCATCTAATGAAAACAAATGAAAAAGAAGAAGAAGAGAGAAAAATGATTTTTGTATTTCTCATTTAATCTTTACAAGTCGAGAGCCAGAATATATACAACCTAAGAAAAACAACCTTAGTCAATGAAAGAATGGAAAGAAAGGAAAAATACAAAGTCTAGCCTAATTCTACCTAGCCATACACGTGGGTTCAGGCCAAAAAGAAGAAAAGAAATTCCAAGTAATTTGTATTGTTGAGCTATAGTCTGCAGAGTGGTAGGTTGTACTACCTTGTAGGCTACGAAGTTGTGGAGCAGGGGAAACTTTTCTCAAGGCTTGAAGCAATGTTACCATTATGCTGTAATACAATTGTAGGGGATGCTTTATGTAGTAAATCATCCTGTTTGTCTTCTTCTAATTCTTGAGACTCCCCCACAAGATGGGAATAAATATTCAAAGTTCCCATTTTGGACAATAGAAAATGGAAAGTGAAAGTTGGTAATGCTTTAGTAAAGATACTAACTAGCAAGAATTTTTAAGTCAGATGAACTAGTATGAGTACCCCTGCTAGTATCTTTCCTCTAACAAAGTGATAATCTAACTCTATGTGCTTGGTTCTTTCATGAAAGATAGGATTCTTAGTGAGATGGATTGTTGATTTGTTGTCGCAATAGAGAGGTGCAGGTTGCTTGAGGTTGATATTGAACTCTTTCAACAAGGTGATGATCCAAGTAATCTCACAACTAGTACAGGCTAGAGCAAGGTATTCAGCTTCTGTTGAGGATCGAGAAATAGTTGGCTGTTTCATTGACTTCCAATTGATCAAGGAGTCTCTTAGAAAGATGCAAAAACCTATGACTGATCTTCTAATTTCAGGAAAAGCTGCCCAGTCTGAGTCACTATAGGCTTTGAGGTGCAATGCTGACTTAGAAGAGAAATGAATTCCCTGCCCAATAGAACCCTTTTAATACCTCAAAATCCTATAAGCAGACAACTAATGAACTTGAGCTGGTTTGTTCATTAATTGGTTGAGAACATTCACAGCATAGGTAATGTCTGGCCTAGTGGTTGTCAAGTAGACGAGTCTTCCAATTAATCTTTGATAGCTTGAAGCATCTGCCAATAAGTTCATATTTGAGTCTGATAGTTTATAGTTGGATTTAATAGGAGTGTTAGTCGATTTGCAACCAAAAGTCCAGCATCCTCAAGGATTTCGAGAGTATATTTTCTTTGACAAACATGAATACCATTAAAAGATCTTGCAACTTCCAAACCCATAAAATATTTAGGATTTCCCAAATCCTTGATCTTAAATAAACTATATAAGTAGAGTTTGAGTAAATCAATGGCTACTTGACTATTGCAACCCACTATGATATCATTAACATAAACTATTATAGCCATAAAACCATTTTTATCATTTCTGGTGAACAAGGAATAATCAGATTTAGACTGATGAAAACCAATAGAAGTGAGTGAGATAGTGAGTTTAGAGTTTCATTGTCGAGAGGCTTGTTTCAGACCATAAAGTGACTTGTGCAATTTACAAACAAGTCGATCACCACCCTTTCCTTGAGACTTCCCCTTAACCTTAAGCCTGGAGGCAACTTCATATATAGTTCTTTTGTGGCTCCCCAGAACCCTTTATACAAGAATTTCAGAGGTGAATTAGTAAATAAGTAAAATAAAAGTAAATAAAATCAAATAAAATGTTTTAATCAAAATATGTATACCAAAAATCATAAGTTACAAAATTCTTTTCCAATAAAATAAATTACTTCGACTCACTCTACCTAGATATCAACCAAAGATTGTCTGAGATCCTCTATGTGTGTCTGGATCACCGCTGCTAGACTCCTGACCTTGGGTACCTGTAGAGGAAGGGATGAGCAATACAACCCAGTAGGAATTTCTATAACTACACAATTCTTTAACATTTTAAATGTCACTCATGCATCATGTATTTCATACAACACATAACCAATTCATATTCCCTATTCACATACACACCAATTTCACTATCATAAATTTCTTCACTAATAACCGTCACGATACATGCGACACACTCACACATTACAATCACATAGTTATATTTATCAATTTCTCAATCTAGTGTTTTCCTCAGGCCCTGAGTCAGTCGGCTACCTAAGGCCTAACATTAGCATCACAGCAGGAGTGTTTTTCTTGGGTCCAAGGGTGACTGGCCACCATAAGGCCTAACACCATCATCATATCACCTATCTTTTTCTTGGGCCTTAGATCAGCTAGCCACCTTAAGGCCTAACACTATCATCATATCATAATGCTTAGTGTTTTCTTTAAACCCCGGATCAGCCGAGCCTGCCTAAAGCCTAACAGTATACCTACATGTCACAAGTGTTTTCCCTTAGTTCCACGATACACGTGTGCACCAAGGCCTAACACTATACACATCAGTCATATTGGGATCCTGTACACAACGCAAGGCCATCCCTATCACATTGGGATCCTGCTCACGAATAGAAAGGCTATCCCTATCACACTGGGATCTTGCACACAAGACTCTATCCCTATCATACTGGGATCCTGCACATAAGGCATGACCATCCCTTATCACACTGGGCTCCTCCTTACGAAGCACGACTATCCCTATCACATTGGATTATCATGTACCAGCTGGTCAGTCCACATACCCTAGGATTACCACAAATTAAGTTGGTCAATCCTCATGTATACATACATATATTACACACACGTTACTCATCACACATGCATATCCTATTCCTATTTCCATACCATAATTACACACAGCTCATGTCATCCATGTTCCCATAAGGTCCCGTGTTCCACACCGGGCCCATCCCAAAATCCAACATACATCTCCAACGTATCATTGGTCTATCATTTACCACTAGCACACTTGGCCACTATCACACACGTCTCACTCGTGCCTCATACATCTCATGACGTACATGCACTCACGTAGCATTCGTGTCTCATCCATTCCATCAGACGTTATCACCCACATCTTAATAAGTACGTACACAAGCATACCATTCGTATCTTACCCAACCATCACACATGGTCGCACATGTATCCTCTGTGTCTCGATCATCCAATCAAATATGCAGTCACACATATTACCCATATCCCAATAGTCCCATCACACATAATCACACATATATATATGATTCCCCTACCGAATGCCCATTCTGGCTCCTAAATCACATGCATACTACCCATATACATAATATCTCAATCAAACACTACATAGAGCATCCAATCCACATTCACATTCATTTAAAATGAAATAGAAATGTGCACATAGAAATCCCTACCTTGATATGCCAACCACGATTCGCAGGCCTTTCTCTATTTTTCTCACCCGTATCGTGAGTTCCATGTGTCTCAGTGGTGTCGGATGAGTCCCCGGAGTCACGGGGCCCAAACCATGCAACACTTTAGGGGTGTTATGTAAATCCTTAAACTAATAGGGGTTCATATACAATTAACAAAACATGGGTGAAATTGCTACCCTGAAAACTCTTAAGGGTTTTGATTCCAAAACACATAATAGGGGTGTATCTGCCAAGATCTAAAGCTATAGGGTATAACTAAGAGGGGTGTAGGTGCCAAAACCTAAAGCTATAGGGGGCTACTGAAATTATCCTCGACAGCCGAAGTACATGTTCATTTTTCAAAAATTTGATTGACCGTGAAACACGATAAATGGTGACTACCACCGAGATCGTCTCATAGAGCTAAGTCAATCCAGACCAATGGCTATGGTAGGCAATGGCAGGAAGCTGCAGATCGGCGACGGGGAAGCCGAATGATTTTACAATGATTCCCGATGATCCAGGCATCGAACGATTGATCGGAGAATAGTTCCAGGATCCTCAAGCCAAGAGACATCAATCCCAATCAGTGGTGAGGGCTGTAGTGGGCGGAGGAGGGAGATCGGCTTTCGTTGAACCGAATCTTCACAGCTCGATCTATGACATTGCCAGCATTGGACGGGAAAACGGAGGTCACCACGGTGACCAGCAGGTCGAGATGCTTCCATCGCCACTGGCTATGATAGGTAACTCACTGGAAATGCGAACGTTCATCGGTGACAGTGATTTCCAATGACCAAGGGTGTTTGTGCAGGGTTTTTGAATGTCTAGGACCATTATGTTGTTTATATAGACTTTGTGTTCCAGGGGTCTATCTATAAATTTTTAAATCTTCATCGTTCACGAATCTCGATCTGAAGTCTTGGCATCTCAATGCCAACTCATCCTCGTTTAAACCTCACTCATGTGACCATCAAAACATCAATATCGATCACCAAAGACAAAAAACCTACATGCCTATGTAAAATTATGTTTTAGTTTAAAATCCTAAAATTCTCAAATACATCCAAATACATACATATACAACATCATTACGTACATGGCATCCCTTACGAGTCAAAATACACAATTTATGATTTCAAGTTTTAAAATCTTCCACTTACACCCCATAACATTGTTTCAAAAATCTGAGTTACCATAATCTATCTTCCTTATAGAAATTTCATCCTTAAAATTTTACCGCATAACCCATCCTCTCACCTCCACACTCTAGATGGGGACTCTTTCATGTGAAACATCCAGGTGAATATCCAATTCACTCCAATCCAAGTCATGCCTCGGGTTCAATCCATGTCCCTCAACACTGGCACATACAACATACCACAATTCCTCGATAGTCACGATGACAAAGCCAACTCTCAAATCACTCCCTCAACCTATCTCAAGGTCCTAAATGGCCTAAAACAATATGGAAATAACTTTCCTATCAACCATGTGTCTCACTTTTCCTTAATTTCCAGAATTATTTCTGGATTTAGCATCGTGGTTCTTTCCACTACCGCTTAACACAAGAGTAATCCATGTGGCCTACCCTATGGGAGGAGATCTTTTCCCATTTACCCAAAAATCCACAACATATGCTTTCTACCTCTCCTCCAGAACCCGGATGGTACATCCCAATTAATCATCCGTCGAAGGGTGAAAGGAATGCTCAATGACATCCATATGCCTACTGATGATTCCTATCCAAGAACATGTTAATTAGGCATGAATTGAGTTTAAAAAATTACTTACATACTCCTTAGCAAGTGTTRAATTCTTTGTGACCTTTGCTTTGATTTTGGTCACCAAAACCCTACACACATGCACATAAAATAGATTAGTACTCCTAATCCCTTAGAATTGATTTTTCTTGCTAGAGAAATTGTGTAATTGAAAGCAAAACACTTAGGAAAAATGAGAGTGCAATTCGGCAAGGGCTAGTGGAGAGATGATAATTGCTTGCATGTGTTGTTATGTCATGTTATAATAATAACACATAACTTCCTACTCCCATGTGAGTGCTTTACACCTTAGTAGATGGCACATTAAATCCTTATTTATGCCAACCAAGTTAATTGAAAAAATCCAATTTATTCCAAGCCAAGTGAAAAGCCAATAATCACATGCCAACAACCAATCCAAGATATTTTGCCATATACCCATTAAGTCCAACTTCTTTGAATTTTCTCTCCTTCATACATGGGCCTATTGGGCTTGGGAGCAAATGCCACATTTTAAACCCTTTGTTAATGGACCCAATCCATGTCAAAGCCAAAAACTAATTAGTGATCCAACCCACTAAATTGGCCCATGTATCCTTTAAGCCTATTTGTGAATAGTGTGTAGAAAATATTATTCACAGCATTCACCCTAGGTGAAAAACTCTCTCGGAACTCCTATTTCAATTCCTGAATGAGACGTCATCAGAGTACAGCCCATTCGGCATCCGAATATATGAGTCATAAATCGTCACACGCGGACAATCCGTTGTCCCGAACACCAAGTACCAAGCCCATGATTTACAAGGCATGGTTGGCCTCTAGCAAGGCACCAAGCCCCCCAACTATCCGAAAGTGTGCGTAAAGTCA
>JANKKB010027907.1:0-12349 GCA_026225775.1 Bursera palmeri | reverse complement strand
TTTACATAATGTACACAAGGTGGAGAATTTGTCTAATATAAAATACTATATAACAAATAAAATAGTTTACATAATGTGCACAAGGTGAATAATTTATCTAATATAAAATATTATGTAATAAATAAAATAATTTGTATAATATATATTAAATAATATTAATTTATCAAATATATAGATTATATAACAAATAAAATGTGATATGTGTCTAATGTAATATTATATAAATTTTGTTTATAGACTTTACAGCAAATGGCTTGTAGCCTGGTGGAGTCCTTGCATGAAGGAGGCATGGAGGAGTTGGGTTCGAATCCCATTATCTCCTCCTCCCATTCAATTAATCATTTTCGGGTCGGGTTTCGGGTTCCAACACCTCAACCCGTTGAACGACCCGAACCCGACAGGTTACAAAATTCCAACCCGAGATCGGGTTAATTCAAAACTCAACCCGATCAAAACCCGACGGGTCGGGTTCAACCCGACGGTCGGGTATTTCTGCCCACCCCTACTATTACACAATCAAAGCAAAGAAGTTTTTCTTTATTCTTTTCTTTTCACTCTATTTTCCATTTCTTCAAATTAAACACCACCTTAATGTTTGATGTTGTATTCTTTCTTATCTAATATTTCTCTTTATTTTTTTATATGATTTTATTAAAAATGGTCTTATTCAATTTTGTTAATATATTGCATGTTGATGTCACAATTAATTCTTGATTAGAAGATCCGGTCCAGCCCAGTTGCTCCAAACCTGACCGAATCGAACTCGGGTTCGCATAGGATCCGGGCGGGCTAGGGAAATTGGAATCCTAGTTGAAGTGCGCACACACACACGTGCAAATTTTTTAAGTGCGTTAATTTGGTCCTTCTTTGTTTGTTCTACTAATTAATTATAAATTTATTCCTTTACTTATCCACTGCCAGATCACGAGCCCATCGGTCACCAGCTCTTTCCTGTTTATATTTCCAAACGAACGCCTCAGCCTCAGAATCAGAAAGGAAAGCAATAGGACGCCTACGCCTGTAAGCATTCCTCGTCATTTCTCTCTTTAAAACTCTCTATCTCTCTAATCAATACCTTGACTCTCTTTCCCTTTTTGAAACCCAACTTTCAGGGCTTCGTTTCGAGGATCGAGGCTTTTCCGATCGCTGTGTTCGAAGAACAACCATATCTCCCGACGGCGGTCTTTAAGGACGGACGCTTTTCTCGACTTGTAATTTGCAAACGCCTCTAAGATTTGGAAAATTAGGGTTAGGGTTTTGATTAGAGGCCTTCGAAATTCAGATTGCTGTCTTTGTACTCTCTTCGATTATAGTCGTATTAAAGTCAAGGGCTAGCTATTTTTGTTTTTATTTTTTTAGTTTTTTCATAATTATTTTTCTTCTTGAGTGCTTTTGTATCCTCCACCCAGTACTTTACAATTAACGATTATTACATTGTTACTTCTCCTTTCAGTGATTCTTTTCTATCCGAATTTTATCAGGGAAAAAAAAAAAAAAAAGAAGAGCAAAATATACTTAAGAATATTATCGATAAAGTTATGTTTAACAAATCCTTTGATTGAAAGCATAGCAAAAAAAGAAAAAGAAAGTAAGAATTGTGAAAAAATAATACTAAATGGGGAGCAATAACGGCCAGCGATTGGGTATAACGGAGCCCATATCATTGGGAGGGCCAACAGACTATGATATGATCAGGACCCGCGAGCTTGAAAAGGTTTCAGTTTGAATTTGAATTGTTAGTTGTGAATTATGATTATGGCTATGGTTATGTTGTTGTGGTTGTACTACTTTTAGGGGTTCTCTTTTGTGTGTTTCAGTTCTTGCGAGAGGCCAATTTGTATGAGAGCCAAGAGGAGGCTGTGAGTAGAGAGGAAGTTCTTGGGAGGCTGGACCAGGTTTAAGTTCCTTTTCTCAGCTTTCTGTTGATGTATGTTTAATAGAATGCAGTAACTGCCCTTGATCATATGGTTCTTTGTAGGTTTTGTCAGTAGGGACGAGAATGGTGAAAATAATAATACTTTAGGTTTCGATTCTGATGGAGAATGGCAAATAAATTCTTTCTGATTTTGATATTTAATCTTGATGTTGAAAAATTAAACAGATTGTGAAGACTTGGGTAAAAAGAATTAGCCGTGCAAAAGGGTTGAATGAGCAACTGGTTCAAGAAGCAAATGCCAAGATATTCACCTTTGGTTCTTATCGCCTTGGGGTATGATAGTATTGTGAAAGGATTACTTTTAGTGATGTTCTTTTCTTTTGCTTATGTTTCTATTTCGAAGTGTTTAAAAAAAGCATGGCAAATGACTTACCGAATCGATCAAGTTGAGGTAGTATTTATTTATTTATTTTATTGAATTTTTAAATGATCCTATTACATTATTGTGCCTTCTGGATATCTATAAGTTTCTGCCTTCAGCAATAGCATGCTATATTAAACTATTTTACATGGACCCTGTAGTTTGGTTGGTTGGCACTATGTCTATGTATGAATTCAGCCGTTGAAAACTTTATTATTTAAAGTATCTTGTGATATGAAGGGAAAATACTATTTCTAAGTTATTGATTCAAGGATCTTATGGTGAATGAGCAACTTTTAAGATTTTCTTTTGTTAGTAGCAACTGGATCATTGTCTGGAAGCAACCACATTTCAAGGTCTTCTCTTAACATTAGGGTTCTAATTTGTTACATAATGGCTGGATATTATGCATTACTACATACGTTGAGAGTGGATTTTAATGCCCAATGCTTGGACTGTTGAAACATAATGACATGTATAAGCTGCTGTGACTAATTCATAATCTAGCTATTCTTTCCTTTTTGTGTGCCGTAGCAATTTCTTAATTATCATACTTTTATTTTAACATATTTTAAATTGTTAATGTTTATTTTCTAATAGGTACATGGTCCTGGTGCGGATATAGATACACTTTGTGTGGGACCTAGGCATGCAACACGAGAAGTGCGATAATCTCTTTACTATTTGTGGTTAAAAAAAAATTATTTTCTGTTGAGGTAGTACTTTTAATGAACTTAAAAATGCTCGTCTGTGTGCTGTAGGAAGACTTTTTTGGTGAGCTACATCAGATGCTTTTAGAGATGCCTGAAGTAACAGAATTGCACCCTGTGCCTGATGCTCATGTTCCAGTGATGAAATTCAAGTTTAGTGGTGTTTCTATAGATCTTCTTTATGCAAAACTCTCACTTTTTGTTATTCCTGAGGTAAGTTCTGCCTTACTGTGGCAATAGCCTTTTTCATGTGATCTCACAGTGACAAAACCTGCTTTTATTACCTTTTGCCTAGTACAGAATAACCCTTTGACAATTATTATTGTTTTAAGGGCTTGGATGTGTTGAATTTACTATGATTATTTTCTACTTAGGTCATCCTAGAATTAGGTTCTTTTAATTGGCTCTACATTCTCAATCACTGAACTTTACAAAACATCATTCAAATTGATGGTTCTGTGAAATTGCAATCTTACTAAATTTTGTGGACATGAGATTAAATAAAAGTCAACGCTAGAAAAATATATCAAATTAGTAGTTGTAGTAGGAGGATAAGTTTTTGTGTTTGTGAATTAATACAGAAACCATATATGGGAGATAAAAAATTTAGTACCTCGTGTTTATCTCCGTTGGAATGATGGGAACACAAGCTTGAGGTATTTCCTCGTATAAGTGGAGAAATGTACTATCAGAATCACATTTATTTGATACCTAGCAATATTTGTAATGCATAGCAGAGCTTTGGTGAGTGGCTATAATTAGGTGGGGTTTCCAGTTACTGAGGGGGTAGGAGTATCTTCTGTTTTCAAAGTAGACAGGATGGAGATGCTATGTTGCCACGAATATCCTTCTTAAGAGGACGATTTCTGTAGTAAATGGATTTTGTTATTTATGGTTGAGAGAGAGTTGCTATTAGGACCATTGCATTTCAGACAGTTTATTAGGACAGGTTAATGTTGAGGCATGTTGCCTGGTATGGACTTACATCAAAGCCTGACTTCCTGGCTGGTTAAATGTTGGATATATTTTAAAATTCCTTGTATCCTTTATGTTGCATTGAGTTGGTTTTCTGGTTGCTGTGGTTGCTTTGAGATTGATTTTCGTGATTTATTTGTTTCTTTAAGTCCTTGCTCTTGTTTTTATCTTTTGAGTTAGTGTCAAATGTTCCTTCTTAAAATTTACTACTTTAAAAGTTTTGTATCATGGCATTACCCCTCTTAAGTACAAATTCATTGAGAAATAAATGTACTGTTATTGAACATTCATTTTAGGACTTCGATAACTCGCTTCTATGTAGCTTAAATGTCCCCAAGTCTCTGTCATAGTTTATTATGTATAGCTGCTTTTAATGCTAATCTAATTTTGTGTCAGGACCTAGATATTTCACAAGACTCAATACTACAGAATGCAGATGAGCAGACAGTTCGTAGTCTTAATGGTTGCCGAGTTACTGACCAAATTTTGCGTTTGGTTCCAAATATTCAGGTCGTGGCTGTCACTTTACATTTCTTATGCTGTAAGATTTTTAGTTTTGAATTTTATGTAGGATCTCGTCTGTTATCGCTTTTTTTTTTTGGTGCAGAATTTCCGCACCACGTTGAGATGTATGAGGTTTTGGGCAAAGCGTCGTGGTGTTTATTCAAATGTATGCGGGATGTTTTTATAGGGAGATTAATTTTTATTACCTAGTACAATATATATCATGCTGTTTCCTTTGGCCTCATTTATATTTATTTATTTTCCATGAGTAGGTTGCAGGGTTTCTTGGTGGTATAAATTGGGCTTTGCTTGTTGCTCGTATATGTCAGCTATATCCGAATGCACTGCCCAATATGTTGGTATCTAGGTTCTTTAGGGTTTATACTCAGTGGCGTTGGCCAAATCCAGTTTTGCTTTGTGCTATAGAGGAGGGATCACTTGGCCTTCCAGTTTGGGATCCTAGAAGAAATCCTAAGGATAGATACCACCTGATGCCTATAATTACTCCTGCTTATCCTTGCATGAACTCCAGCTACAATGTGTCATCAAGTACTTTACGAATTATGAAAGATGAGTTTCAGAGGGGGCACGAAATCTGTGAGGTACTACTGGTGGTTGCCATGATATCTTTTTCTATCCCTATTCAGGGTTACATATGGTTCAGTAGACAACAATTCCAGGATTATTTTGCTTATGTTTGTTCTATTTCAAATTTATTCAAGGGGTATCTCACTTCTTCTGTACAATATGCTTTACAGCGTCATCAAATTCTCCTGTTGATTTGGAATTGTCAGAACCAGAATATTGATAGATGGAATAGTTTATTTAAAGTTATTTTTCATTGTGTTGGCTATATCTGGGCATTCCTTTAATGGTGGGTTGGGTTTGGGAAGATGAATATTCTCTTGTGGATAAAGAACTATCACAGTTTGAATTTCAATTGATGATGAGATTCTTTAGAAGTGAAATTTCCCCCATTCTGAGCTACTTTATGCTGTCTCTTTCCCAGGATTTGTGATTCTTAGAGCAATATTGGCCAAGTGTCTTTTATCTTTCTTCGGGGTTTTTTTTGAATTTGATGTTTGCTTGAACTTGTAGGCTATGGAGAAAAATAAGGTTGATTGGAATGTCCTCTTTGAGCCATATGCCTTTTTTGAAGCATACAAAAATTATCTACAGATTGACATCGCTGCAGAAAATGCTGATGATTTAAGAAAATGGAAAGGCTGGGTCGAGTCTCGCCTTCGACAACTTACATTGAAGGTTAAAGCCACAATTCTTTATTTAAGGTTTTTCTTCGTGTATTTCCTGAATAATTGGTAATTATTTTCCTTTTCCTGTTTTTTTTTTTTGGTTGAATATATAGATTGAGAGGCACACGTACAATATGCTTCAGTGCCACCCACACCCTCGGGATTTTTGCGATAAGTCCAAATCTTTTCATTGCTCTTATTTCATGGGTTTGCAACGGAAACAAGGAGTTGCAGTTAATGAAGGCGAACAGTTTGATATAAGGTTAACTGTGGAGGAGTTTAAGCACTCCGTCATGTTGTATACGTCTTGGAAAGATGGAATGGAGATTTATGTAACTCATGTAAAACGTAGGGGTTTACCTAGTTTTGTTTTTCCTGGTGGGATTCGACCTTCCCGTCCATCTAAAGGTACTTGGGAGAGTATGCGTGTTTCAGAACTTAAGGTTCCAAACAATGCTAAATCAGATGGACTAGATGATGGAATGAAAAGAAAGCGGGTGGATGATAATGTAAATGGTGATCTGATAAGTGCCAAACGCCTTGCTGCTGTAACTTCCTCTAGTGGGGATGTTCATGAGGGTAGCCCTCCTTTGGGCCCCACGAGTTCATGTTCTTTAAATTCGAAGGTTGTTCATATGGAGGCTAATGGGTTAGGTGAATCAAGTGGAGAGAAAGCTCTGAGTAATTTGACAGATGGCTTAAAATTTTCAAAACAAATAGCAGAGGATTATTCTCAGAATGGTGAGATGGATGGATCAGTGAAATGCAGTCCTCCCAGTAAAGCCTTATCAGCTGATACATCAAGCTCTAAAGAGGCTGAGAAGTTGGCTATCGAGAAGATTATGTCTGGTCCATACGTTGCTCACCAAGCTTTTCCTCAAGAACTTGACGAACTTGAAGATAACCTCGAATTTAAAAATCAAGTCAAAGATGCCGGGGTTAGCACACAAGGTACCTCGGTGGAGTCCTCTACAGTAAATACATGTGCAGAAGCTACTGTCACTTCTGTCAATAGAGGTGGTCCTTCCACTGCTTTATACTCTAATGGGGGCTTAGAAGAGCTTGAGGTCTTATCTGCTAACCTTTTATCTTTTGTTGGTGTTTTCAAACTTTTAACATCTCTTATCATTAAACTTTTGAATTTTCCTGTTATAATTTTCAACTCTATTTTGTTTCCATATATTTGGTTTCGTATGTTCTTGCAAATGACTTAGGTTTTTTAATTGAGTGAGCTATGGGTACTCCTTTTTCTTGACAGGAAAATGAGTATGAAAAATAAAGTTCATGATATCAAAATGTTCGATTTATAGGAACAAAGTGAATATGATTTCTTTTGATTTTTGCTTACTGCAATTTGAAAGCTTGTCTTCTTCGTTTTGACATTGTATTGACTTGGGAAGCCAAAAGGTCTTAGTAGAATGGATTGAGGATAATTCAAACACCTTGAAAGAGTTCATAAATTGAAGCATAGGATAGAAAATGGACAACTTAGAGATAGTATCGGGAAAAACAAAATCAATTAATTTTCTGGTGCATTCCAAATATCTGGAGTTGAATTATTTGAAATGTGAAATCCAAATAAAAGAATTGGAATAATCTTTATCGTTTTTTGCTTCAAGATACAATGTGGATAGCATTTTACTGCTTGCGAACTCACTTCTGTTTTCTTCTGTGAAGCCTGCCGAGCTTACAGTGCCACTGTCAAATGGTATCTCTTCTGCACCTGTGGCACAACGAAAGCCGTTAATCAGGTAATTAGTGATTCAGTTAGATGCTGAAGAATCAGTCAAAATTATGTTTTTAGCACTCAAATCAGGATTCTAGAGCTTTTTCTTCGTGTTTAGGAATAGATTATTATTTTTAATATTTGGAGGAAAATTAGCAATGGTAATGCCAAGTGAGGGTGAAGTATGATATCCTCTTTTTCCTTTTCAGGTTGAGCTTCACCTCCTTAAATAAAGCCACAGACAAAAGCACATGAAGCTGATTTCAAATCTTTGTGTATAAGAAGAGCAACTTAATATGTAATGTTTTTTTTTTCTACATTTGTAATAATAAATTTTCGAGTTCAGAAATCTCTTTTTGTTTTATTATTTTATGCGTTTGAAATTGAGAATTTGTGTATTTTCACTGAAGAACAGGTGCTTTAATGAAGTGGCAAAATTACTTATACCATCAAACCCACAACATGGAGGTTAAAATTTGAACTCTTATTAATATCATGTTCAAGGTTATTAATCTACTAATCCGTGTGTTACTCTTATTTGTGTTACTCTTCAGTTTTAATACTGTTTTCAACAGAAGATTGACTTGTATATCCTTATTTAATCTTTTATAAGATAATTATTTTACCTTACCCATATGTCAATTTTGTATTGGACTAAAAACTAATGTAATATCGTTTTTACCTTTATCTAGTGTACGAATAAATGTATTAATGAACTATAACTATCATCAATCAATAACAAAACTGTAATTAAACTTGTAAAAGTTAATGAAAAATCTTTATATAAGAAGATTATTTAACACAATTATTTTTGTTTAACTAATTTACAAACATATAAAGATTTGTACTGCAAAATCAGTTTTGTCAACCTTTATCAAATATCACCGACAAATTGAAAGGTCTGCAAATGTCATACGGGCCAGCTCAATCCGTAGTGGCTCAAATGCAAGAAAAACCAAATAGTAAAGGCAAAGCCCAGAACATAGAAAAATTAAGCTTATAGATTTCTGATAAAATTGTTTGGCTATGAATGGAGCTAGAGATTTTAAAGGATTAGAGATAAATGAAGAAAGAAAAAGGGTGAAAGCTCATTTTTGAAGCGGGAAAAAAATTTCAAACTCTGTTATACCGTATTCTAGAGAGAGAGAGAGAGAGTTCTCATGTCAACTTAAGAAAGCCTCTACCAGTCTAGGAGTATTAGAGGTTTAAATATTTAAGTGAAGTTCACACTTACAAATTTGAATTATTAGGAAAGTGATAAATTTAATATGGTATTAGAGTCATAGTGATCTAATGGTTTATGTTCGAATCCTCTCCGTGTCATTTAATTAAGAAAATAAAAAAAGTTATTGTTTGACCTACTTATAAAACCCCATTGAGGCATGTCAAGCACGGTCCAGTTCACGTTGCAAGTGCAGGTGAAGCCCTTGCATGTGAGGAGGTATATTAAAGGCTTAAATATTTAACTTAAACCCACACCTACAAACTTGAGTTTTTAGAAAAGTAACAAACATAACAAGGAGCGCCTCTGATAGCCCATGAATAAGGAAGAAGGAGATGATAGGAAACATGTTTTGGCCATTTTCATTTAGAGATATACCTTAAGAGTAAGATATATTTGTGTAATATAAACAATTATGAAATAAATAAGGTAGTTATAAATGGAAAACACATAACTTTATCATAGCTCAAATCAAGTTCACAACTTATAAACAGAGTTGAGTTCTTTGTTTGGAGAAGGTTATTGCATCATTTGTCTCCGTTAGGATGATCTCAAATCATTAAAGTGAGGACTTTATGACAAACAGACTTGTATATTATGATTATATTGAATAAGGGTCATGTGAAGTTTATGCTTCAGCGTAAATATTGTACAGAAACATAAACTACATACTAGAAGAATTTGGGTATAACTACCTTAATTGTGAGTAGTGCATGCATCTCTAGCTTGCAAGCTATAATATTTGATTAAAATATAAAGTGAGACATTTCTAAAAAATCAATACCTTGGCTAGTTGGGATTGTAAGATTTGTAAGACAAAGAACAATATTTCATAGATAAAGGATTCATAACTCTATAAGGTTTGAGGTGATAAACTAGTATTTGTCATAGAATTTTGTTATTTTTCAGCTTTGATTCATGTAATTTCTTTAAGGATGATGTTGCTTTGAGTTGGTTTTTGTTTTTTTATAGACACATAAACCTTCGGAAATCATTTGAAAGAGTTGATGCAAAAGTAGTCCAGAAAGTTCAATTGTTACAGATCACCACAGATTTAGACTTAAGAATTTCATTACATAAACCTTAATATTTGTTTTTTTTTAGCGCTGTGGTCTAAGTTGAATAAGAATTTCATTACTATATAAAGGGTAGGCTGTCACAAATTTAGAGGTTCTTTATTTGGACAAATTTTGAGAGTTTTTATGGAAGAGACGGCTACATTACTCATTCCTTATCAATCAACATTCATCAAGGAATTGAAGATGAAGATCAATCACTTCAAGACCTTCGATAATTCTTGAATAAACGGAAGATTTCTTTTAGGCATGTGTTTTGTTTGTAATACGTCTAGGACTTTTTTATTTGGATTCATTGGTTTGATTTCAATAATGAGTGGCTAAACATATTATGGGTGTTTAGCTTGGCTATGATGATTGTATTGGATATCATGGAGATTTGCACTAAAAGTTTAAGATTATTTATTGTTTATTTTTCTTTATACCTTTGATTATGAATTGTTTATTGATCATCTTCTATTTTTGATTAAATTTAAAATTCAATAATTGGAAATTAGAGTTTTAGGAACATCATCTATACCTAATTAAGCTCTTTCAAACAAGATTTTAAATTGGATTCATTGTGTTGTTTTCAATTAAAAGGTCATTCATTTTCCTTATGATTATTTCAGTTGACTAAATAATAACCTAGTATCGAGGGAGTTAATTAGTTGATTGTAAGTTGAGCATTTACCATCATCCTTGAATTCTCTATCTTTAATAGAAAAAACCAACAATCTAGACTTAAGAATAATTATTTCATTCACCTATTAGTTAAATACATGATTGATACTTAGCTAAATCCCCATTCTTAACAATTAAAAAAACTAAATCTGAAATCAAAAGATAGAAACATCAAACACTAAATTAAAATCACATGAATAGTGGAAGGTTAAAGATGGCTGATTCTTGAAATCACACCCTACGCCTAGGGTTTGAGTCTTCAATGAGCCATGATTTCCTCCTCTTAACTCCTTGGGATTTTTCTTCTTAGCTTGTCACCCCTTCTCTATGCCTCTTGGATACTTTTTATATGTGTTTGAAGAAGTGAAAACAAAAATAAAAATTTGGAAAGTAAATTTGTAAAATCCCACATCCTAAAAGTGTTTTAACTTCCAACTCTCATTTGACCTTAAAAAATTCTGAATTTGATCATCCTTATGAAATACGAAATTATCCACCTCTGAACTATTTTTCCAAAACCATTTGAATTGTCTCAATTCGATTTCATAGTAGGACTCAAATTCCTCCTATTGTCAAAATTTCTGATTTGCCCTTCTTGTTTTACTTAACTGTTAAGTACTATTTTGGCCTTGAAAATTTTAGAATTCAGCTTCAATAAGAATTAACAATAAGTTCCTCTCACAGCTCTCAAACGAGACCAATATTGCTTAAAATCTGATGATTGAGCGATGAAGTCCTTGATTTTTTTCAGAAAATTCTTACACGTGAACCTCTGCAGGACCACAGATACATGATCACTCTCTTGTCCATTGGCCATTGTTTTCTATGTTGGACTAGCCTGGGACTCCATGTGATTAATTTTCTGTTGATATCTTCAACCGTGTTCTTTTTACTTCGCCTATGGACATAAATGAAATCACAGAAATTTAGATCAAATTCATTCTTGCAACACTAGGAAGAGCATGAACTTAAGGCTAAAAAGGTATAAAATTACGTATGAAAATTAGACTTCTCAGCAGAATAGGCCCCATAATTGAATGGTGTTTGAATGTGTGTTGGACTCACACAAGATAAGGATATGGCCTGTTATATATATATTTCGGTAAATGCTTTTGTGCCTGTGTATAATTTGGATTCATATAGGGTCTGACCCAGAGCATATTAGGGTTGAGAGGGTGGTAACACTATATATTATAGTGTGTGCCGCCCCTCACAAGAATGATTCAGGCGCCTATAACATTGGAATGGATATGTTACGTAATTTGATTTAATCAAATTACAAAATAGATAACTTTTTAATAGGGTTTAAACATAAAAGATATAGGGATATGATTTTTTGATTCCTAAAATACTCTTTGCATATATAAAGAAACCTAAACTCTAATTCAACATATACGCAATTATAATATATAACAAGCAAAAGAGAACAACAAGTGTTCAAGAAAAAAACCATAGTGTCGCCCCTCCTTTCAAGAAGTTGTTATTATGCCTCCCCTTTGCCCTAGAACACCTTCTTGTGCTGCCTCCTTGTGTAGTGTACCCAAGGGAGTTCCTTTCCCTTTTCTGTCCTCCAATTGAATAAGAGTTCTGCACTACATTAGCCTACCCATTGTTGCTTAAATAGAACGAGAGTCATACACTGAGAAGACCATGGTTTAGAAAGTTCTTCCTAAAGATAATGTAGTATTTTTTTTTCTCTGTATTAATTTCAAATACCTAAGATCCTTTCCTGGGATGGTGATTTGTCTTTTGAATGGTTTGAAACTCTTCCTGGGATCAACAGTTCAAGGAGTAAACTAACACATAAGGTACGGAAGCCTTTTTCCCTAAGCTCTATATCCTTCTTGTGAAGAAATTGGTGGCTCTCAATTTTGGGCTAAGGAAATGCAACTCCCACATTGCCTAGTTAAACCTTTGGTGTAG
>JANKKB010027906.1:0-12341 GCA_026225775.1 Bursera palmeri | reverse complement strand
CATTGATTTCACCTTATCAATTATTGAGATTTACACATAAAAAATTTATATTTAATAATGTTAACTCACCAAGCATCTCAACTATTGATTATGTTAGATTAATGACTAGAAATTTAAGTCTAATTTTAAGTTAAAAAAATAAATCAAAGCATCTCATCATGCACACACACGCACACATATATACATATATCATCCCCAATTTATAAATATATAATATTAAGAAAAAAAAAAAGGAATTTTGACATCAACTTTACCGGGTTTTTTTTATTAATATGGTTAATCTTCTTACTATATATTTCTCGCTTCTATCAAATAAAAGTTGTTTAATCACTCTCTTAATTTTATTACCTTTTTTCTATGAACTTTCTATATAATATGAAACATAATAGTTACCAGAAGTAAATGATGGGTCAATTAGTAAAATAACTTAATTTGTTTTAAAAAATAATAATAAGTTTAGTTAGAGAATGAGCAAATTCTATTAGTACATATAGTCCGCAATATTCTTTATTATACACTCAACCAAAATCGTTTATATGCAAGGATAAATAATATTTTTATATTATATTCACCCACTAGAGTTCTCGTACAAAATTTCAACTGGCCTCGTGCTTGTTATCAAAATTTGATTTGGAGAAGCCCAAAGTCCAGAAGGTTTAGAAAAAATTCTGGGACAGCCGCATTTAAATTAATGAATAAAAGATAAAATACGTTAGCCATATTGGTTGCTCAGTGAGAGTGAGATTGAACATCTTCACCAATGTCTACTCAACGGGCTCTCTTTCTCTTCGACATCTTTTTATGTGATTGCACATTCTTCTTCGCCATGTTTGCAGGTTTCTGCTTGTTTTTCTTTGACAACTTCATCGGTTTCCGCTTCGTAGTCCGCTCTCCTGGAGCTACTGGCTTTGCATTTTCATCTTCATCAGAAGGGGCGTCACTCATGGACCCGTCTTCATTGGAGGGGGAGTCACTCAGAGATCCATCTTCATCAGAACTAAGTACCAAATCTTCAACAACGTCTTCCTCCAAAGCTACCTCTTGCTGCTGCCGCTTCGTCTTTTTCTTCTTTTTCTTCGTCTCGTCGTTAGAAGGCTTATCCCTGCAAAACAGTGTTAAACAACTGCTTACAACTGAACAGTACAAACACCATGAAATCAAAGTAGCTGGAGAACAGCGAGAGAGGAGGGCGGGAAAATATGATAATCGTACTTTGAACTACTTCCAGGTAACCAGGATGAGCTGAAAACAGCGGTGCCTTGCTCATTCCTGATATCATCTTCTTCATCGCTTTCTGGTATTTTCTTATCCCCAAAGACAGAAGATTTCTCACCCACCAGTACACTGAAAATTACAGGCAGATTATAAAATGAGAATCCTAAACATGGAAACATATAGATAGCGGCTAACAAAGAAGATGATTATAAACCTGGATTCCATCAATGAATCAGTTCTTTGTTTCGCTCTCTGCCGTAGAGTTACAACATATTGTGATAGAGGGCTAGCCCCAGACTTTTTCTCGTCCTATGACAAAATAAATCCAATTATTTCTCCAAACAACATCAGGTGAAGAAATATATACAAAGAAAGAAGTAAGCAATTTTCAAAAGGATAAAGCAACTGAGGATCAACATAAATCATATTCTTAAAACAGCAAGGTTTAATAGCATCCAATACGTTTGCAATTCTAATTAATTAAAAGCAGGAAAATACAATGCAAAAACCATAATGAGTTCAGAACACAAATACAAAAGAAAATCATGCCAAAAGTTCAGCACAGAAGAAAAAAAGAAGGAACCATGGATGTGCTTAAACCTGAAGAAATAATGATGCTGCAGGATCATTAGGTTGAAAAGTGATTGACATACGCCTCTCATTTGTATACTCAGAATTAGCATCAATCTGGACATTGGACGAATCAGAACATTAGCACATGCAAACAAGCTCTGACACTTGCAGATGGGTCAATTGTACAAGAATTGAAAAGTTCAACAAAAACACTTAATATTATTTCCACCAATCCACTTTTACACTGCAGCACATCTTAATTATTGCGCGCTAAAGAAGATACCTGACGAATAAGCTGCCTCATTTCTTTCCTAAATCTTTCAACTTTGGTGGTTTTGCAAAAGCCACGCAACCTTACAGATGGAATAAATGACAACTCAAAGAAAGCAACAGAATAACTCCATTGTGCTAAATGTTCAGCAAGCTCTTCAACAACAGAAGACACACATGCCTCCTGAAATGATCGTGTCTTCAGGGTTGGTTTACTCACCTGCCACAGAAAATACTCCAAAGTATTTAATAAAATAAAAAATTAATTAAAAAAATAACTATGCCGCAAGAGTTACATGGCATAGAAAGATATCCAAACGTAAAAGTACCTTCAGTATGGTGCGCAAGTCAACAGCTTTGCCAACACCTCCAGTAGGGGGCCTATTCAATTCTTTCATCTCCAGCATGTCCAGAAGGAGCATAGAAACAGGTATAAAAGCACCAGTAGAAGCAGCAATCCTATTAAGCATTCTAACACACCTCAATCTAAGGGGAAAGTATCGAGCAGTTGGAACTAGACGTGCAACCCCAGAAATTATCTGTGTCAATGGATAAGCAAGAGGCTTGAAATCTGCCTCTGAGCTATAAGCGCAGATAGCTCCAGTCCAAAGCTCAAGGCAGTTAATAAATTTCCATTCATAAACCTTTCTGAATGCTTCCTACAAATAAAAGAGAAAGAGAGACTCATTGCAAAATATTACTGAGGAAAGCGAAGAAATCGGGTAACCAGCAGCCAAGCAATGCTGAAATTGACCATAAAATGACATATTATCTCAATCAGTGTAAAATGGTAAAGCATCTAGCTATATTTTGGAAACTATTTGAGTGACTAATAAATTAAGGTTTCAAGATTTCAGAGCCAAGCAAAAGCTCACATCTGCTAGGTTGAAAGAGCTAAAATAAATTGCAAATCCTTCTACATCATTGAACAGAGGAGAATCAGAAAATAGAACAAATACTTAACAAACAAAGAAAATTTATGAAGCCATAATTTCTTAAGCAGAAAATAATAATAATAATAATAATACCTTAGTTTTCACATTAAATGCATCCCGCAAAATCATTGCCAACTGCCTAATGAAAACAAAGGCGTGCTGATATGCAGTTGGAAGGTCCACTCCAAGAAGCTCTACAACACAATTGCTAAGAAACTGGATATGCCGTAATTTTACAGCATTTACAAAGTGACAGTTCAAAATATAGGCTTTGTATATCCCCTTGAAGCAGTCATCCAAACAATCAGATCCAAGCCGAATGCATAAATCTCTTAAAAATACAAAAGCAACAACAGGGAGGGCACCTCCCCCTGTACCCCAAAAGTGAAGTATAACCTGGAGATGATAAGAAAAGAAAAGGTCATAGCCATGTCAATCCTTACAAGAACTTGAATGCACATGCATAATTATATATCGATTTTGACCAATATATAAAGATCCCAAACAAATGAGATAGTAGTTCAAGAAAAGCCAGAAAGAAAATTTTAAAATTTCCAGAAACAAAGCATGTCTCTGCGCATACCTTAATGTATTTCCTTAAAAGGCTTGGAAAAGCAGCCAAGAATACGGAAGAAAATTTGAGACGCCTTAAAGTAAATGATATCATTTCTGTGTCAGTCATTTGATTCAAAACATGCAGAGAATTTCCAAGGTATGACTTCACTAAATGATTGAATTTCTTCCATTGCTTTGTGTGCATCAGATCTGTTATTGTCTCTTTCTTTCCACCAGATGAAGGTAGTTTCAACAACTTTCGAAGAACTCCGTCCATTTCACTTAAAACAAATACCATTATTTTATTAAAGACACTACTAGACATGCTACTAAATTTCATAGATGACTCATCTCCAGTATCATCACCATAATGGCAAGCAATCCTAAAAGCTCTCATAAGAGAACGGACTGCACCTAACTGTCCATTTTCTTTGATTGAATTACACCATGAATCAACCATTGCAGTAGTTAGAGCATTTTTAGATGGTTTCTCTCCTTCATCTTCCACATCAAGCACATCAATTTCCTCGTCTACTTGCATTTCTGCTTCTTCCAGATCAGTATCAACATCATCCTGCACAGAATTACGAAAAATATGATGCAACCATCAATTCATTACAGACTAGAAGCATTAAAAAATAGAACATTATAGGCACACTCACATCACTATCTTCATCATCAAATTCCAGAAGCTCCTTGTCATGTTCTTGCAGAAACTTATAGAATTCTGGATCCTGCAAAAAACATTTGTCAAGAACATCTAACAACTATAAGGGCAGCTAAGAATGCAGACAAAAAATTCATAAACCAAGTTATAATTCCAAAACTTCAATTATCACAATTTAAAGCAATTATTTCCTATTAATAAATGCATCAAACAAGAAAGTCATAACCATCAAGAGTGATCAAATTCTTAAAAACATAAAATCCATCTTGTTATTGAGCAACTTAACATTAATGACTCCATGGTACATTGTAAACTTTACTTCAACAATTTTTTATTTGTAGCCGCCATTAGCCATAACTCAAATAATAGTCAAATGGCTTAAAAAAAAGGTATTATCCGACCAATTCAACAACCATCATGCTACTACACCTCGTACAAAACATACAAACATCAAATGGCAACCAAAGAAACAACCCAAACAAGGCCTTCCCAGACATTTACAGTAAATTTTTATATATTAAAACTCAAGAAACCCAGTCATTCAGCAACTAAAACGTGTCAAACTAATCTTCATAACGCAACAACCAAGAATTGCTGGTAAAAAAATAAAAAAATAAAAAATTCGAGACAAAATAAAACTTAGCAGAACGAGCTTATGAAACTCTAACCTTTTCCTGTAGCCTCTGTAATTGATCCTTATGTTCTTTCGCTACTTTCCGAGATTTCGGAACCGGCCTACTCGTTCTATCTTCTTCTTCTCCTTCCTCCATCACATCACTTACTTCATCGTCTAAACTCACTGAAATTACCAATTAACCACTTGAAAACTCAGTAAACACAGTTACAAACAAAAGCACACCGAAGCAATACATCTATTAGTAGGACAAGCTTCAAACCAATCATAAGCAACAAGCATATGAAGAGAAAGAACCTTTGTGTTTGGCACCCATAGTTGAAAAACTGTCGCGGCCACCGCAAGTAGAAGTCCACAAAACCTGATTGGAATCAGAACAAAAAAACGCTACTGGAAGCGAGAATCGGAATTTGAAGAAATACGAAGAAATGACGGGAGAGACGGAGCTAGAGAAGTAGAAGAAGGTGCTCGCCGTGAGAGGGAGAGGAACAAAAACCCTATCGTTCTGAATTTGGGGTTTTGACTTTTCTTTGACTTTTAGAGTAAGCCCAATAGCGCACCCTCTGATTTGGGCTTGTCCCATCTGTCAAGTTGTGGGTCTTTGGCAGGCTGGGCCTAACGAAATTAAAAATGAAGTCCACCCGAACCACTTTACCGCTTTGATTAAAAGAGTAAATAATTGCGTCGAGGCTTTATCAAATACTGGGTATTATTCCAATTTGATACTTGGGATAAATACATAGACACCCCCAAGGTTTGATCTAAGTAACAAACTCACCCCTGTTGTTTATAAAGTAACATAAAGACCCCTAGAATTGAAAAAATGGGGGTCTTGACCCATAAAAATAGGGGTGTTAATGTTACTTAAAATATCAAAATGGGGGTCTTTATATTACTTTATGAATAACAGGGGTGAGTTTGTTACTTAGACCAAACCTTGGGGGTGTCTATGTATTTACCCCTTTGATACTTAAATGAGACATTTTCGGGCACGTAAAATCAACAAGCCAGTCGAGGTTACCAATGTAAATGTAATTATCCAACTCAGAGGCTCCAAACAAAGCACTAAAAAAAATCCTTCAATCAAATTAACAAATATTATATATTTGATTATTTCAACGGTTGTGGCTGATGGTGAGCAAAAGTGGAGAAGATGCTATTGATGAAGGAGAGATATTCCAAGCTGGTCACGAAAACCAAGGAAGGCCATGCAGTCAGGTCTGGTCATGTGAGGGTCACGTGACCATCATCAATTCACTCAATGATGACTGATAATGCTTGACGAGTGTATGGTAATTGGCAAATCTAACGCCTGTCGTCAGCTAAGTATGCTGAATCCAGGGTTATTTTTGTAATTTTATCCACCTTGATTCCGTGCAAGCGTAACCATTGGATTAAATGCATCCTCTTTCATTTAATATCGACAAAATTTTAACAAGTTATATTAATCTCATCTAATTTTTTAAAAAAAATAATAATATTGTATTATATTATATACGAATTTTATATTTTATTATATGATAACTTATATAGTCCAATACGCAAAGGTCAGTTTCGTCATTAAACCAAAAACTCTTATCGACTACGGTCCAACCCAGGAAACTTCACCTCCTCAAGTGAGATCAATACCGTTGTTTTACAATTACTCGATCACTGATCATTCACGTGTAACTCTCATTGTAAATGTGTCAATGAAAGCGACTAAAACCTAAACACGTGTCCTCATGCAGATGCTACATGTTCACCTTCACTTAATTGCTTAAATAGGGAAGCCCGTTAGCCAACTCAAGAAAGTAACAACACAGAGAAACTAAGGGAAACTGAACACGGAGAGAGAGAAAGAGAGAGGAGATCTTATTCTCTTGCACAGAAGTGCTTCTAGGGAAAGCGCTTGTTCTAGGAGGTACTTTCCTTTTTACATACATATGCATCTTAGTCTTTAGATCTCTGGATGACACTCGTTAGTAATTTTCTTTCTTTCTCTTGCTTTCATGTGTTTTCTGGTGCAATGCATGTTGGTTTCTGTGCAAGTTTGGTCTCTTTTAATGGAAGATGATGTTACAAGAACTTTAACTTCCAGATACCCAGATGAAAAGTTTCCATAAAAACTTATTAGCCTCAAAGTAACACGAATCTACTGTTATTTAACGTTCTATATTTTCAAGGTTTCATATGTATCGTAACAATGGCTTCAATGATGTTTCTGATGAAGGGATATGGTGTTTGTGGTTATGGTTGTGGTTACTGTAAGAACGTGTTTGGTTGAAGATCTAATATTGAGAAAAATCCTTTTTTAGCCTTTCAGGTGGTTAAGATATTTCATATTTCTCCGGATAATGTGCAGTTTTTTTTTTCTATTTGTATTGTAATATAAAATATTTTTGACCTCTCCTCCTTTCCTTGGCAACAAAGTTGTTTTAGTAGTTTATTGTTTTTTTTACCTTATTTTAATTATTTATCCTTTTTTTTGTATATTTGTTTATTTATTATATCTTCTTGGATGCATACAACAGTGGGTAGACTGCATATTCAGCCTCTAATGTTCATGAATATTATAAGATTAGACATATTTTATTCCATTTCTGGAAGAAGTGAATCATTTCTTTCCTTCTTTCTTTCTCTCTTTCTTTCTTTCGTTTTTTTGCCTTTCGTTTCACTCTGCTTATCATTTCTCGAAAAGTACTTATAGTCTATTTACACAATAGGAAAGCAAGCTAGGAATTAGCTTTACCAGTTTGTCAAATGAAAAACACAGCAACCTTAATTTTCAAAACAGTTGATATTTCAACTTGAAAAAGTACTTCACCAAAAGCACGTCTTGACTCAAAATATGTCTTATTGTAATCTAAATGTATAAAATAACGATTTGATATGAGAGTATGAAGTGATAGATTCATTACTTGATTGATTTGGAGAAAAGATGGTGCATATATGTTTAGACTTTTCGATATAACCAAGATCAATATTGTGTGAGTATTAATAACAGAACCAAAATGCTGAAAGCATATTCAACCAGTGCACGTGCATGCTTTGTCACATACTGTACACTTGTTCACATTCACGTGATTAACAATTTGTCCAGATTGGGTACCATGCACTGTCCTCCATACATTGTTTAGTAAAATCATAGCCACCGGATCATCGATTGCCTCCATGCTTTTCCGGGGTAACCCTTGTTAAAACTTTCTGGTTTTTGTTTTTTTTCTAGATGGTATTTACTGATTTATGCAGTGATTAGCGCGTAAATGTCCTTGATCTTGACTAAACTTTCTCAGGCTTGGGAGACAATTTCCAATTTCCTATTGGTTTATGTATGTACTTCATTTTTAATACAATGGGCTCTTTTCACATCATAAATCACTGCATATTGTGATTGAAATGGGCCTGTCAGGACAGTTCTCTGTAGAGCTAGGGCGTGCTTAATATGCTGGACCCCTAGCAGGCTCTGCAACCGTACATGATAATGGCAGTGGAATCGTAAATGAGAATGGCAGTGTTTCTTGACGTTTTCTAGCCCCACAATTTCATGGAGTTAATTAAATGGACCATTGACATTTTGGACTTTTTTCTTGGTTCTCTAATCATTCGGGATAATGACAAGTCTATAGTTTTTATGTTTGCATTGTGTTGCTGCTTGCTTGAACCATAATTAATGGTTGTAATTAGCTGTTAAGCTGTTAACTTGTATTAAGCAGAGGTGGAGGTTGCTCTTCCACATGCTTCTGCGCCATTGTTAACAAAATTTTCTTGCACTTGTTTGTTTTCTACTCATATTTCACTCTTGGTCTTCAAGTGCCTGCCTTGCAAGTTGAAGAATTATATCAGGAAAGCATATGCATGAGTGAAATGGTTGATGGTTTTTGTTCTTTTTTTCCATTTTGATGATTCACATGTATAGATATGATGTGGGCTGTCTGTTGCCTGCAGTAAGACACATTTCCAGCATATGTAGTACAGCCACTTGCCTTCTGTGGTTTAGTAGCTTTCATGGTTGATATTTTACTTGACAACAGCTCATCTTAAGCTATCAATGTTGTCCGCTATGGTGGACCACAGCGCAACTGCGAAAACTCCTTTCATTTCACTCATCTTAATTTTTGTAATTTATAGTTATTTAATTTATTGTTCATCAACAATTGATGGCGGTATAACTAATTTGTTGCCTGTTATTTCAAGTTACAATGCCATTGGACATGCATTTCGTAATGGTTGCAAATAATAGAGAAATATTCAGTTAATTTCAATCCACATTTTAATTTTTCAGGTATTCCACAGAGAGGCAGCAATGGGAGCCGGTGGCAGGCGGATAGCCCCCAACAGCAAGCCTGAAGCGAAGGCAAGCCCTCTCCGACGTGCACCACACGCAAAGCCTCCATTCACTCTTAGCCAACTCAAGAAAGCCATTCCTCCCCACTGCTTCAAGCGCTCCCTCCTCCGGTCATTCTCCTATGTTGTTTATGACCTCTCCTTGTCCTTTCTCTTCTACTACATAGCCACCAATTACTTCAACCTCCTCCCTTCACCATTTGCCTACTTTGCGTGGCCCATTTACTGGATTTTCCAGGGCTGCATTCTTACCGGTGTCTGGGTTATTGCTCACGAGTGCGGCCACCATGCCTTTAGTGACTATCAGTGGGTTGATGACACTGTTGGCTTGATCCTCCACTCTGCCCTTTTGGTCCCATATTTCTCATGGAAGTATAGCCACCGCCGCCACCACTCTAACACAGGCTCTCTTGAGCATGACGAAGTCTTTGTCCCAAAGACGAAGTCCGGAACCCCATGGTTTGTTAAGTACTTCAACAACCCTCCAGGCCGAGCTCTCACCCTTGTCATCACACTAACTCTTGGCTGGCCCTTGTACTTGACCTTCAATGTTTCAGGCAGACCTTATGACCGTTTTGCATGCCACTTTGATCCCAATGGCCCCATTTACTCTGATCGTCAGAGGCTTCAAATATACATTTCTGATGCTGGCATCTTTGCTGCAGTTTATGTGCTGTACCGTGTTGCGATGGCAAAAAGCCTGGCTTGGCTTGTTTGTGTCTATGGAGTGCCATTACTTATTGTGAATGGCTTCCTTGTCTTGATCACATTCTTGCAGCACACTCACCCTGCACTGCCTCACTATGACTCATCCGAGTGGGATTGGCTGAGGGGAGCTCTGGCAACTGCAGACAGAGATTACGGAGTTCTGAATAAGGTTTTCCATAACATTACAGATACACATGTAGCTCACCATCTCTTTTCTACCATGCCACACTATCATGCAATGGAGGCAACTCAAGCAATCAAACCAACATTGGGAGAGTATTATCAGTTCGATGATACTCCATTTTACAAAGCAATGTGGAGGGAGGCCAAGGAGTGTCTTTACGTCGAGCCGGATGAGAGTTCTCCGACCAAGGGCGTTTTCTGGTACCAGAACAAAATCTGAGAAGGTCTGGCCAAGGTTGAAGAAGAAGATGTAGTAACATAATAGTTCTCTTAGGAAGGCAATGTCTGTAGTATGTCCCAAAAAAAAAAAAAGTTAAGAGTTGTATGCTAGTAAAATGTGTTGTTGAGAGTAGCCTGTAGGCTGCTATGGACCTGTTTTAAACTTACCAACTTATATAATGTGTTTGTTTGGTGAAATCTCTTCTGATTAGGCACCACTCTTCGTTCTAGGTAATCTTGTGAAGAAGCGAATGGATAAATTAATATCGTTTATAACTTTAAGGAATTTGATATTTTAGGTGCTATTTAGAGAAGAAGATCATGGTTATTGTATTAAAAACTGTTAACGATAAGGGTGAATTTAGGAAACAAATTAAGAAAGATAGCAAAATCGTAAAATGAGATTACAATAGAATATATTTCCATACAACTATATCTTTTAGATACTTTGTCATTTATCCCTACTATCCCTTCTCTCATTTCCCTCTCCTCATCGATTCTCTTCTCTCCTAATATTAGTTCCATAAAAGAGATAACCTTTTAATCATAAAAATTTTACTCAAATCACTTGAAATAGAAGCAATAGTAAACGTGCCATAAACAGTCAAAAACGATTTCAATAGCCTATAGTAATTGTATAAAATATCCAAATTCAACGGGTTGAATTGAAAAATAACAAAAAAATTTTAAAATTTTAATTTGTCTAATAAAATCATTGACCCGTAGGCCCATAGATATTGACTCGTTGACTTGTTAGCCTGTAACAGGCCAATGATCAATTACTTTTGGTTAGTTTATAGGCCTGCGCATAACGAACTAACAGATCAAAAAATCAATATCTATAGACCCACGGGTCTACAGTTTGGTTAGATATTAAAATTTTTTTATTTTTAATTATTTATCAATTCACTCTCTTGAGTTTGGTTATTTTTACAAATCCCCCTTGATATATCAATCATTTCCAAATCAAAATTTATACATCCACAATATCAAGATTGATATTACCATTTCTCTTATCCTTATTCTCCTTTTCCTTGTGTCGCTGAGCACAATCATCCTAGGATTATAATCATTAGCCTTATATCCCAAAGACTTCACTAGAGCTAGAGGGCCCTACTTCAAAGTTGTGATAATCAAATTGTGGACCTCGAAACTCAAAGAACCAACATGTGTACGAGATTGAGAATAGTAATAATGCAAATTATGTGCAGGTATCAGCAACGCCGAATTACTAACTACATCCACAACATCACTTGGACTTATGCATTGGATGGAGGAAGGGACAAGGAAGGGCAATTTTTCCCTTGATTTGAGAAACTTTTTATGCATATTGTCGTATTATTAGTTTCCAATGGTTTGATATTGTCATGATCTATGGGATCTCCGTCTTTATGCATTGAAATTTCAAATGGTAACAAGTTATCGGCATCCTCTTTTTGAGTTTTGCTGTGTTTTCTCCGTATATTTTTCTGTTAGTACAATCTTCTTTAAAATAAGTTAGCATTACTATTCAATCCAGGTTAAATTGACAAATTTTCAGAATTAATTTTTTAAAAAAATACTAATTTTACAGATTATATATGTGTCTTTTTATGTATATGTAGAATATTGAATTCAAAAGAACTTCTTAGACTAATAATTTAACTACCAAAATATGTCTAATGTGACTGACTATATGAACCCCTAAAAACACTCTCTACCACCCGAATTTTAATAAATAAAAAAATTAAAGTACCAACTCACCCATCAATTAAATTGCTACTAAGAGCAAGATAATAGAAAGTATATGTTAAATAGAACACAATTATCTATCATACACATTAATGAAAACAACTTTTAATTGATAAAAAAATATATATATTCTACAAATCCCATTTCTCAAAATATCTTCACTCCAATTTTAAAATTTACGTATCATTCTATACACTCACTTAACCAAACATCAATAATTGTGGCATTGCTCTTTAGTTTTACATACGATAAATTTAAAAAAAAAAAAAAAAAATTCTTTCTTTTTTAGTTGAAATCTCTACCTCTACAAAAAGTAGAGATTTAT
>JANKKB010027905.1:1520-12339 GCA_026225775.1 Bursera palmeri | reverse complement strand
CAAATCAAAGTAAATACTTAAATTAATAGCACTTAAAGTGTAAAAATGATATTTAAACTTACAATAAATGTACACTTGTAAGTGCTTATCAACTCTCCTTCGGAGACCACCACTTGAGAATAATTATATTTAACTTGCTCAGAAAAAGTCTAATGGGACAAAAACTAAACAAATAAAATATAATTGTATAATAAGTCATAAGATAGTGTTGGACGTGCTTAATACTACCTCATTAAAAACCTTGTCAGGAAAATCCAGTAGGACAAAACCTAGTCGAAGGAAAAAAGAGTGCAGTGCACATATGTCCAAAAATACTCCCCCTGATTATGACAGAAGATCATATATCAATTTGGTTGCTTATTGATCTACTGCATGCAGATCTTATGTATCAACCTCTCAAATGTTGATGTCAACAGTGTCTTAGTGAATAAATTAGCAAAATTATCATTTGAACGAATCTGTTTTACATCAATCTTTTAATGTTCTTAAAGCTCATGCGTGTAAAAGAACTTTGGAGAAATGTGATTTGTTCTATCTTCCTTAATATAACCTCCTTTGACTTGAGCAATACACGCTGCATTATCTTCATATATAATAGTAGGAGGATTAATGGTAGGAGATMACTTGTATAAACTCTGGATGTGATAAATTACAAATCCTAACCATATACACTCTTGGTTGGTCTCATGTAATATTAGTATTTCAGCATGGCTAGATGTAGTTGCAACCAAAATCTGTTTAGTTGATCGCCACGAAATTGCACTCCCATTATAAGTAAAAATATATCGAGTTTATGATCGAACTTTATGAGAATCAGATAATAACCAGCATCAGCATATCCAACCAAACCATGATTTTTAGGAGGCTGTATAAAAAGAATAATCCCAAATCAGTAGTTCTTCGAAGATAAAGAAAAATATGTTTAATTCCATTCCAATGTCGTTTAGTGGGTGCAGAACTAAATCTTGCTAATAAATTTACTGCAAATGTAATATTTGGTCGAGTACATTGTGTGAGATATAATAATGCACTTATAGCATTCAGATATGGTACTTCAGGACTAAGTATCTGTTCATCATCTTCTTAGGACAAAACCGACTTCTTTATAAATATACAAGGCATATGGGATCATTAATATATCAATTTTTTATCAAATATTCATTAAGACGTTTATACCACAATCTTCTAGATTGTTTCAATCCATATAAAGAATTTTGTAATTTAAGGGAATACATACTCCTTAGTTTTGTGTTAATTGCTTCTAACAAGTTAAATCCTTCAGGGAGTTTTATATATATGTCAGTATCTATTTTACCATATAGGTAAGAGTAACCACATCCATAAGGCGCATGTGAAGTTTTTCTAAGATTGTCAAACTAATCAAATATCTGAAAGTGATCATATCCATTACCGAGGCATATGTCTCATCAAAATCAATACCTAATCTTTAAGAAAAATCCTAAGGTACAAGTCGGGCTTTATATTTGATAATCTCATTATTTTCATTTTGTTTTCTAGTAAATACCTATTTATATTCAACAGGTTTAACGTCTTCAGGCATTTGGACTACAAGTCTAAAAACTTCATGTTTGCCTAAGGAAGTCAATTCTGCTTGAATGGCTTCCTTCCATTTGGGCCAATCATGTCTCAACCTATATTCATCCATTGTACGTCGTTCATAATTATCATTCATAATTTCAGTAGCTACAACGAATGAAAAAATTTCATCGATTACCATTTCATCACAATTCCACATATAATTAACATAGATTTCCTCATTTTCAATTATACTTGCCTCTTCAGGAGTTTGCGCCTCTCCAGGGGCTCGTGCCTCTTCGGGGGCTCGTGCCTCTTCAGGGGTTGTTATCTCTTCATAAGATAAATCAGATGATGTAGAATCTTTAGCGCGATCATTATTTCCAATGGGACTGGTATAAGTTACTTTCCGTTTTCGGGAGACAATGTCTTTTGATCCAAGGGGTCTACCACGCTTTTGGCGTGTAGTAGATTGATTATTTACTATTTCAATGGGAAATTATTCTACAGGAACATTAATCTTTGCCTGTGTATTAGTAGCATGTACATGTGACTTTGTTACCTTTGCTGCGTCAATAAAAGCATCTGGCATCTGATTTGCTATATTCTAAAGATGTATCAGTCTTCATACCTCATTTTCACATTGAGGAGTGGGAGAATCAAAATGAGACTACAATCCAAGAAAGCTCTTGCTTAACTTCAGGAGGCATATCTCTAATTGTACGAGGCATTTTCTTTTCCCCTTGGTAGGAACATTGTCTCATCAAAATGATAATCTATAAATCGTGCAGTAAAAAGATCATCCATCAAGGGCTTCAAATATCTTATTATCGAAGGTGAATCATAACCAACATAGATTCTCAATCGACGTTGAAGTCTCATTTTTGTCCTCTTCGGGGGAGCAATAGGAACTTGTATGGTACAACCAAAAGTTTTAAATAAGAGATATCAGGTTGTTAGCCAAGTACAAGTTGTAATGGAGAATACTCATGATAAGCAATAAGTCTCAGTCTAATTAATGATGCGGCATGTAAAATGGCATGACCCCACGTAAAGATTGCGTTCTTAGTAATAAAGTGCGTGTCATCATTTGTAGTCGTTTTATGAGTGATTCTACCAATATCTATATTATGAGTATGCTCTGTGGTTGTCACTATGTTCGATCTTCCACATCAGAAAATAATAATAGATCCTGTTATTAATTTTTTATAGTTATATATTGGTTATATTAATTGTCCTGATGTGACTTTGTTTATATTATTTTTACATTGTCAATTATTATGTTCACTTTATCAGTTCAATTATTATTTATTTGCCATGACTTAAAGTTTTCTGGCCTATTCATTATTTACTTGGTCGTAACTTAAAGTTTTATGGCTATGAGAAATTTATATTATTTGCCACAACTTAAAGTTTTCTGACCTATCTATTATTTATTTTATCGCGACTTTAAGTTTCTAGCTATGAGAAATTTACATTTTTTGTCGCAACTTGAAGTTTTCTGGCCTAAGAAAATATATTATTATAAGGTTGCAATTTCAAGTTTTCTAGCTATAAAATATTTATATTGTTTACTTGCCGCGATTTTAAGTTTCCTGGCCTCTAAGAAAATATATTATTTGTTTGGCCATGACTTAAAGTTTTCTGGCTGTCATACGTTCATTTGAATTGGAATATTATTTCCATCTCTATTGTCATTTATTTTTATTTACTTTATTTCTTTTGTAAATTTATAGTTATGGCAACCTATGCAAAGTTAATATTTGAGCCACTTACACACAATGGAGACAACTACTATGACTGGGGAGATAATGTCATACTCCATCTTAATTCCATGAATCTAGGAGATACAATAAAAAATGGAAGTACTGCATCGCTACAAGATCATTCCAAGGCTATGATACTTTTACGCCATCATCTTGTTAGGACCTTGAAATCTGAATATATCACTATTGTTGATCCATTGATCATTTGGAACAATTTAAAAAAGAGATTGAACCAAAAAAAGAATATAATTTTGCCAAGGGCCAGATTTCAATGGAATAATCTAAGGTTGCAGGACTTCAAAACAATTGGTAAATATAATTCAGCTATGTTCCAAATTATATCTCAATTGAGATATCGTGGATAGACTACAACAGAAGAGGAGATGCTGCAAAGAAAATTATCTACATTTCATCCATCCAATATGATCCTGATGCAGCAATATCGAGAACGCAACTTTAAAAAATATTCTGAATTGATATCCTACCTTTTGGTTGCAAAACAAAATAATGAGATCCTGATAAAAAATCATCAACTTTGCCCCATAGGCTCTGCACCATTTACAAAAGTGAATGCTACATCTGGCTTAACAACATTCCCTAAAGCGAATCTTGTATCTAATAGACATGGTAGTCGTAACAAACGTGGTTGTGGTAGGAAGAATTTTCAATCCAGAGGTGATTATGAATTTCAAAACAAACCACCAGAAGTGGAATAGGCCTAAGTTTAAACAAGAAAATGGAGGAGGTCTCTAATCCAAGCAAAAAAAGACAAATTAAAGCACCTGTTATAGATTTGGTGCTAAAGGGCATTGGTCGCATACCTGTCGTATGCCCAAGCACCTTGTTGACCTGTACCAAGCCTTCATAAAGAATAAAGGCAAAGGTTTTGAAACAAATTTTATTGATAACCCAATGGATCATACCAATCTCAATGCATCAGATTTCTTTGATGATGATATGGATCATGTGATGGGTGATAGGAATATTCAAGCCAATTAAGTGGTTCAAGTTCTATTTCTTTTGTAATGTCCTCTTTTTGACGTACTTTTGTTCTGATTTATTTTTTTTGTTATGGTGTATCTCTTATATAGTTTTTGTAAACTTTTGTTTAATGAAAGGGAATGGACATCAAGGTTTTATCGCCTTTGAGCAAAAACAATAGAGATCTATGTCTAGTTGATATTGCAACAATACACACAATCTTGAAAGATAAGAAATATTTATTAAAATTGACTTTACTCGAAGCTAAAGTTAATACTATATCAAGGTCCGTGGACTTGATTGAGGGCTCCGGAAGAGCCACTATCCTATTAGAAAGTGGTACAAAGTTATGCATTAATGATGTTGTATACTCTAGCAAATCCAGAAGAAATTTGCTTAGTTTTAAAGATATAAAGTTCAATGGATATCATATTGAAACAACAAGTGACAATAATGCAAAATTTCTCTGCATCACTTCAATTGTCTCAAGCTAAAAGCAAATATTAGAAAAGCTTGAAGCTTTTTCATCTGGATTATATTATACACATATAAGATCTATTGAAACCTACGCAATCATGAATTGAAAGTTCAATGATCCTAAGACTTTTATGTTTTGGTATGACCGTCTTGGTCATTCAGGATCAATAATGATGTGTAGGATTGTTGAAAATGCAAATGGACACCCATTAAAGAACCAGAAGATTCTTTATCTAATGATGTACTGCTTGGTCACAAGAAAAATTAATTATTAGACCATCTCCTTTTAAGATTAGTCATGAATCCCCATCATTTTTACAAAGAATTCAGGGAGATATATAATATGGACCTATTCACCCACCGAGTGGACCATTCCGTTACTTTATGGTCCTTATTGATGCCTCTGCACAGTGGTCTCATGTTTGTTTATTATCAACAAGAAATGTTGCATTTACTACATTACTTAGTAAAAATATTAAATTATGGACACATTTTTTAGACAATCCTATTAAATCTATTTGTCTGGATAATACTGGTGAATTTACATCTAAGACTAACGATTATTATATGTTCGTGGGAATTGATGTTGAGCATCTTGTTCCATATGTCCATACCCAAAATAGTTTAACAGAATTACTCATAAAGCGACTGCAAATAATGGCACGCACTTTATTATTGAGAACAAAGTTACCCACCTCTACATGGGGTCATGCCATTCTACATACTGCATCACTAATTAGATTGAGACCCATTGCTTATCATGAGTATTCTCCATTACAACTTGTACTTGGCCAACAATTTGATATCCCTTATTTAAGAACTTTTGATTGTGTCGTACAAGTTCCTATTGCTCCCTCGAAGCAGACAAAAATGGGACCTCAACGTCGATTGAGGATCTATGTGGGTTATAATCACCTTCTATAATAAGATATTTGGAACCCCTGACAGGTGACCTTTTTACTGCATAATTTACAGATTGTCATTTTGATGAGACAATATTCTCATAATTAGGGGAAAAAATGCCTCTTAAAGCTAGTCAAGAACTTTCTTGGAGTGTAGCAACTTTATCTAATTTTGATCCTTGCACTCCTCAGTGTGAAAATGAGGTGTAAAGAATGATACATCTTCAGAATATAACGAATAAGATACCGAATCCTTTTACTGACACAGTGATTAGCACTTAAAAGTGTATATTTATTAAGAATTTAAATCATTATTTTTACACTTTAAGTGCTATTAATGTGAGCATTTTTATTGTATTGAGCTTAAAATAATTATTGTTGTAAATATTTATTTTTAGTTACTTCGATGCAGGCCAAGTAAAATGAGCATGACTTTCAATCCAGAAGCCCATTTGGTTTGAATCTTATACCTGTAGAAAGTTTACAGATTTCTCCACAAACTTAAAGAATAACATAAAGCACAAATCTAATGTCTAATGGGTCGAAATAGGGTTATAATAGAATCTAGAATTTGAGACATCCAACCTGACCTACGTGGACTTCGGGGACCACTGCTACCTAACCAGAACTCTAAATGACATGATTCAAGATGATATGGAAATCTACAATAATTATCTACAATTGGTCTGTTGGACACTTTCTCACATTTTGGGTGAAAGTTGATCAAAAAGTTGTTGTAATTTGATTGAGTGGCAGGTGGCCAGAAATGAATCACAGCCTAACATATCTAGACATCCGGGGCCATATCTTAATGAATATAACTCCAATTGCCTTGATTTTTATAGCTGTGGAAAGATTATTCAATTATCTACAAGTTGTCTCTTTGCCATTGTATCAAATTTAGTGATTAAAGAGTTCTAAAATATCTTGCAAGTTGATGGAGTGATTGATGTGTGATAATTGACATAGTTGATATATTTTGCTATTTTTCCATAACCACATGTCCAAATGGAATGATTCAAGAGGCTATCAAAAGATAAGAGAATTATCTATAACTTTCACGTCGGACACTTGGCCAAATCTGGAGTACAAATGGATCAAAAGGTCATTACAATGTGATAGAGTGGTGGGTGGTAATAAATGAATTATTTTATAAAATTCCTTTAATGCCCTCTCCCATTTACCTATAAAAGAGACCTTAGGGTTCATTATTAAGCATCTTAAAGTGTGAGGATTCTCTTACATTCCTTCTCATTCTTTCTCTCTATAATTGGTGAGAATGGTTTGTAAGCTAGGCTATAATTAGAGCAAGGCTAGAGAGGAGCTTGATTATGTAGTTTTTATGTTTTCCTTCTTTGATTCTTGTGAGTGTGCTTTAATGTTTATATTTTTGTTTATAAGAAAAACTCTTTGTTTATCCTTAGATTTGTTTTAATCCAAAGATTATTTTCTTCAAAATCATATAAGTTCAGTCATGCTTTTCTTATGTGCAGCTTGTTAGATTATAATTGTTATTGGAAAAATCTATTTTATGAGTTGATCTTTTACTACATTATTATCGTGCTAGAATAACTAGTATTGATATATTGTCAATCTTTGATAACTTATAAAAATAGATCATCGTTGTTATTCATTGAAAAAAATTTCTCAAAACAAAATACCGAAGTTTTTATCTTTTATATTTAATGTCATATTTTTCGATTGTTTGTTTGGGATGTGAAACATGCAATTGAGTAATAAACACTACAAGAAAATTAATTTTTTACGGCATTAGTTTACAGCGTTTTTTAAAAAATGCTGTAAAAATGTTATAATTCCAACACTGCAGTAGTATCTACAGCGTTAAACGCTGTAAGTTATTCTAAATATAAATGTGACAGCGTTTTATAAGTGCTGTAAAATTGAAAAAAGGCAACAAATTAAAATACACTCTCTCTCTCACACACTTACCGTGCGTATTTTGTAAGCGACACAGTCAAGCCCAATTCTCTCAGCTCTTTCTCCCTGTGACCTAGCCATCCCTTTCTACTCCTCCACTTCGTCAATTGTAAAAGGGTTACAGATTACAGCCTCTGATCATTCATCCTCTCTGTAGCCGTCCCTTTCTGCTCCTCCACTTCGTCAATTGTAAAAAGGCTACCGATTACAGCCTCTGATCATTCATCCTCTCTGTAGCCGTCCCTTTCTGCTCCTCCACTTCGATAATTGTAAAAGGGTTATAGATTACATCCTCTGATCATCCATCCTCGCAGAGATTCGCCCAAGATCGGAGAGATTACAGATCACCCGGTAAAACCCTTTTTACTTTGTTTTAGGTTTTTTAATTTTTTACTCGATTTTGACTTATCATTTTCTAATTTAGAAAGAATTGCTTTTTCATTAGTTGAAGTTTGTTTAAAGCCCTTAAGCACTGCTGAAAGACGATGTCAGGTTGGCTGTTGAAAGGTAATCCCTTAATTTTTTAATTTCTTTACATATTTTTTTCGAAGATTATGTGTTTTCAGAGCTTGATTTGTTATTAATTTATGGTTTTACGTTATAATTTATGGTTATGCCATGGTCTGGAAAGAACATTAGCTGTTGAGATTGTTTTTACTGTTTCGGGGAACATCTGAGATTGAATTTGAATGCTTGATTGCGTTCAACAGTCCGAAAGGCCCATGAGGCATGATGTTTCAGCTGGGATGTACTTTTGAACGACTAAACAGTGCAAGTCTTGATTAACTGAAGATGGTCTGTAGAAAAGCTGCTGTAAAGAGTCATCCCAACGTACATGGAGAGCATTAGAAGGTGGTGTTCTAACAAGAACAAAGCTGTTGTTTGGGAAAAGAATACATTGTACGATTACTTGCTCAACCCCAAGAAGGTATGAATGAATAGTCTTGATTTGAACCTTGTAGAACTTTCATATGTCCATCTAAGTTACTCAACTGTGAATATATCCCACAACTGTATACTGGCCTGTTAGTAATCAATCATTGGCATTGTGGAATGTTTCTTTGTGTGAGCTGTAGATTGAGTGATGCTGAAGTTAGATATTATATGTATGTTTGTTGACATCTTTCCTAGCTCATAGATCTTCATTTTGACCCATTCTCTTCTGTTTATGCTAATATCAGTTCAAAACTCCCGCATAATTATAAAATTAGAACGTCTATTTAGGTAGGGGCTCTAGTGAACAGTGAATACTGTTGACTCCTTGCCAGAATTTTCAAATAACAAACATGCATTTCAACATCAGTTTACTTTCCATATTTGTAACCATTGTCCTACGTTTACACTGGTAAAAGATTGACAGCTTGGTTCTTGCTTTTGTTTTTAAGTGGTTAGTTGATAACTTTACAGATTAAAGTTGCTATATTTCATGTAATAGTGATTTTCTTAATAGCCTTTTCATATCTGCCAACCATTTATGATGTGTTTGTTCAGACCTTTTATAATTAATCTTTAGAATACAACAGCCATTGTTTTGCTAATGCTGTGCCTTAAGAAGTTAAATTTCTCCTTTAAATATTGTTTGAGCCTCAGTTTGAGAGACTTGCAACCAGGGAAAAGTGAGAAAAATAATAACAATAATAAAAAATGATCAACTGAAATTTTAGTGGGTTCAGTGTACAAAAGCAGACGAAAATCAAGCACAGAAATGATATGCAAAGTAGAAATAAAAGTGAATAACAAAGCACCTTCATAAAGCTTGCTGCAAAAATCATATATAACAGCTCTGCTGAGCACATCTCTAAAGCACTTTAGAACCATTGCTGTAATGTTATTGCTTTAACCACTTTTAATCTGAATATATCAATTTCACAACTTGATGATTCATCGCATGTATCATAATGAGCTTGCTGAATCCCATGGCCTGATTAGCAAGATGTTCAACAATAAGTTGCCTAGTCTTCAAAATGGGTTGAACATAATTTAGCTTGTGGCCAGGGTTTGATCACCCACTTGCCGAACTGTCCAGTTCCATTTTTTTTGTTTGAATTCACCAATGTCCTTTATTATTAATTTATTTATTTCATTTGAGATGTCCTTAATTATTAATTTATTTATTTGGTTATACAAGGACTTCATATTTAACCTGACTGTGATATTTATGTTCCTCAGCCAATCTAATCTCCCGCCCTCCTCAAAAAGGCGGTGTCAACCTAATGAGACCAATTGAAGTTTTTCTTGCTTGATTGAGGACTTGGTTTATAGCGTTCTTAGTTTTTATTGTTATCATATAAGATATTACCTTTTCTTAAAACTACCACTGAAATTCTTGCAGGTTAAAGAGAAGTAGGCAGAACTTGAAAAATTGAAAACCACGTTTGTTAGAAGAGCTAAATTGTATAGTGGTTGTTAGAGGAGAAAAAATTTTCACAATCTGTAAACAGAATAAAACTGTCCCTTTTCAAACAAAATCGCCTCCTCTAAGGGTTCCCCAGAACTTCTGCAACAATCAAAGAGAAGTACAAGGAGAAAAAGAATATTCCCACAAAACCAAACCAAACTTTAATCACTAACATATGGAAGATACCTCAGTGGGTTTCATAGGAGAAATCAGGCAATGCCTGAACAGAGTCATAAGCAACATTACAGTACCTTCACAGTTTGCCTATAAAGAAACTAAAACTAATGCAAGACTGTAAAAGGAATCTGTATTTGCAGATCCAAGAATGAGGCAGATATATGTCTATGTGTTTGTTTCCAGGACAGCTAGAAGTCATAGGAAGGAAGGAAGGTTTGTTATATCATAAATGAGTGTCAAAAAATAAGAAATAAAGAACCAAACTTGTGAAAGTAAACTGTCAAAAAGAGTTGGCAAAACATTTTTGTTTTTCAATTTTTTTTTATTTTTTTCTTCCTCCAAGAGAGAGAGATGAATGTGTTTGCATGGGTCAGATGAGTTCTTTCAAGGCTCTTTCTCAATCTCACACATCCATTTCCATGTAGGATGAGTATGTAAGTGGGTCTAAGTTGTCTGCATGGACATGTGGTTTTGTCAGTGTAGAGATAGAGATAAGGTGAGTAGATTATTGTACTAACAAATTAAGAAAGAAAACCACTCCTCTCCTCTTCAGCAAACTATATATATATTATTAACAAAATATGGCTTGGTGTTTTGTGGCTACAAAAAAAAAAAAAAAAAAAAAAAAAAAAAAAAAAAATATA
>JANKKB010027904.1:0-12334 GCA_026225775.1 Bursera palmeri | reverse complement strand
AAAATACAATTTTTATCATGAATTCTTTTATCTTGAAAAGGAGAACCACAACCATTATTCGACATCAACATCAGAGTACCAGAACATTTAAATATAATTGCTACTGTTTAACTATCAACAAAGATTAGCTAGACTATGGTAGCTTCAGTTTCTCAGTTCCATACTCTGCTTTGTCAGGATCACTCCATCAGTGTTTACATGCAACAGGTCCATGCATGACAGCTCATGTTCCTCAAGAACCTGCAAAAATTTTCATCTTTTTCTTTTAAATAAATTAAAAAAAAAAAAAAAAACCCTGGGGTTACCTTTCTTAGAAAAGAACTCTGAAACTAATTTCGTACCTTATGTAATTCATTTAAATTGCTCCTATATATGACAATCTTTCTGTCCTCTTCAACCTGTTTATTAAATGTTCTGAGGAGATCTTCCTCCTGCACAAGTGGGAGAGGTGCTTCAATGATATGTTCTCATGAAGATCTTTCCTTCCAAAAATATTTATAAAAAGGTCAAAACAGGCATTTACCTTGGGTGGAAAAATAGATATAACATTAGTGAAAAGTTTATATATTTCATTATCATCAGATCTCTTTGTTGCTTTCAGTCCTTCAGTAAGGTGCTTCAGAGGGAGAGGCTGAAAAATATAAGTAAATTTAAATTTAAACCACATCTTAAAATAATAATAATAACGGTGATAAGCCTGCTCAATCATTTCCAGCCTTACAAATGAGGAATACAAGCTGCTGACATGAAAAATAAAGCTAATGATAGCTCCTTGGTCCAGTAATGTGCCAAAAAATTGAAAGAGAATATCATGGAGACATGGCCGGTACCGTTAAATAAAAGAATTTACAGCCATATAAGAATTTTTAACTGTTTTAAACAGCTAAAAACATCTGTAAAAGTGTACCAATAAAAACCAAAATAAGGGTCTCTTTATCTATTTATTTATTTTTCTTTTTAAAGAAAACAATAACAAAATGAACCCACAGTCCTCACAAACATCCAATGACAGATTTCATGAATTATTACTAAATTCCACAAAATATTTAACCGTAATACGACAACAGAGAAAGAAGTTGCTATGGATAAGATATGTGAATAAAACATTATTTAAAGAGAGGAAATTGCATTGATTGTATTAAGTTTTTAGAGTTTCAGGATGAATTACCAGCTTAGCAAGGCGACCGAAATTTGGGAGTATCATTGTCTGTTGAGAATTTTTAAAAAAAAAAAAAAAACAAATAAGGAAAATATTGTTTTAATTATCAAGAGGTAAATTTACATTTATGAATATTTTGTCTTTTCATGATAATAAAGTTATGTCAATGGATTCAACTTTTCTCTTTCTTACAAATTTATCTTTCTCCTTGGACCCAGTTTCAACTTTGTTCTGCCCACAAATCAAAACAACCGGGCCTGATAATTGATCAAACATTTCCTCCACCTTATGGACAAACTCCCTACGATTAGACCTAGGAGCTGCTCTAGACAACCACTGCGAAGAGTCAGGGAAATAGACAATAAGAGGTTGCATGGAATGCAAAACCTGCAAAAAGGCAAAAGTAAACGTCAAGGATCCATGTGTTGTCACATAACAAAAAGATTAGAGAAGAAGAGGTGGGCTGTGGAAGAAACTTAGTTACACATGCTACATAAGGTTTAATAAAGAACAAAATTGCATGATCGTAATACCTCACACAATGCCTCCATTGCAATGTAGCAATCCTCTGCCTGCGTATCAAGATCGTGCTCAATATCCTTCACTGTATACAATATACAACTTTTCAGTTTGCTGACATCTAAATGAACAAAATCAATCCTAACAATCAAAATATAAATTACAGTTTTTGATACTTAATGTCATATGAACAAAAAGAAAACTATTTTCCCTTGTTTCTTCAATCAGAAAATAGTGCTAAAATAAATGGAAAGAGTATAATATCACACTGAATCATCCATATCCAATCCAATATTGCAGTCAGCTTATGCAAGATTCCATATACAATTTAATATAGCAGTGCAGATGTGTGAATAGATGTGTGTTAACTAGCTTAGTAGAAGTTGCGTGCTAGGATCAAATCCCAGTCATGCTAGAGAAGGGAGATTATAGGGTGAAAAAAGGCTATCTCTCTACGTAGGCATAAAGGCTCAATGAGCCCCTAGTGGACACAACAAAAAATACACAATGAAAAGGAATATGAAAAATAAAATATTAACAGCATCAAGTAGAAACTGAAAAGAAATTATTTAGAAGACATCAAAACATAACAAAACTGGCACTATCAAATTCATAATGAAATGATAACACAACCCTCGCTTTGCTGAAAATAGTACCATCTATCCAATAAACTGGTGGCTTTGCAGACTGTTCTGCAACTTTGTTTTCTGTATCTTCTTTGCTCACTTTACTATCATCAGGGATATCCAAAATGACTGCAGCTCGTTCTCCATTCACCTCATATACCTCCCCTCGCTGACCATTGTTTAAAGGCCTGAAAATATGGAATCTTTGATCAAAAACTGCAAGAGTCTATTGTTGATGCACTTAAATCTAAGCATTGGGCAGCAATTTAAGGATTTAATTATTTCACAGCTCTTAAAATTTCATAAGATTTAGACACAGGTTTAAATGTAGAAGCTAACTTCACAGAGTTGATTGCTGAGGATAAAATACAAAGACTATAAATACTAATCACTACTTAAAAGTTAAAATCCTTTTTTGTTGTTACAGATATCAGAAAGTTTACTCAGAACATCACAAAATACTCAATTAAAAAAGAAAAGTAAATTATAGCCCATTATTGCCAAGAATAGATCAGCGGGCTTTAGATGATAAACATGGATTAGTTAAGGAAAACAATTGCACAACTTGAACGCCTAATACTTCATACTATTTAATTCTATTGCTTAATCAAGTTAATGATTCTAAATCTTCTTCAAGTATTCCTGTGCATTTACTTCGAAGCCAATATGTTGTTTATCTATGCCATTGACCAATAAACAAATAAAAGCCACTGTCAAACGCGTCACTTGGCTTTAATGGGATATGCATAGCTAAAACTTCCAAATAGGTAACAAACCCCATACTAGAGGGGTATAAAACAAGCAATTTATCACTAACTCTGATTTTTGACCTCGTCTATGCATATCAATGCCTGCAAGTGTGATAAAATGCATGTCATTGAAAATTCCTACAGTACTCACTCCAGTGCTTCTGACTTCTTATGACATGATCATACAGATCTTACTATATTTATGGCTGGAAATTAGACAAATCTTTTGCAGCTTCATATTATAACAACTAGGGGCATTTCCTTCAACATCAATCTAAAAAAGGCACTCAACCCATCCTGTAGATGCTTCCACAAAACAAATTGGGTCTGGTATTAATTATAACCAGGCATCTGGTGTAGGTACAAGGCCACATACTGAAGACTTGGGTCTAGTATAATGATATGCAAGAGTCAATGACTTTTACAAAATAATAACATTTATAAACCAAAAGTATGAGTCAAAGTTTAAAATTTTATGTCTGGAAAGAGTACAAAACGCACCCACCAAGTGAGATGATATTGCACCATCAACCAATTGGTCAAGACTATGAAGAAACAAGGAACTGACTTTGATCCTATTAAGGAAAATGAAGAACCAACACATGCAGTTTCAATAGATGCCACGATAAGAGGCATTTAAGAGTTTTTCTCCTCTATAATGGGAAGACTTACCAACCCACCTGCCAGGAATAATGGTATAGGCATTTTTCGGACCATCAGATGTCACTATCTTCCCCAAAATGATCCTGTGATGCATTATATAAGTCAATACCAAGTGACTGTGAAGTCAAAGCTCACAGGTGGATGCGTTTATGCTTAATGGTTCAAAATAAGACAACAAAGAAGATCTTAACTGCAGTAACCTTGTCAGTCATCAAAATGACCAAGAACCTAAGAAATATCCAACTTTTATACATCCTAAGCACTGTAATTAATATATTATGTTTTTCCATTCCTTTTGAAACAAAACTTAATCATGTACTCTCCAGAAAGAAGAAAAAGAAAACCCTAACCATGCTAACTAAATTTTATTCAAGTTAGATGCCAATAATGAAATAGTGGTTACTCCGATATTCATATACGATAATGCAGCCCTACTGTCATGGCTCCAAAAACACAAGCAACATTATCTATGAAGTAAATGATCATATCATATCCTTGGGGACTAATGGAAACCGTAATTTTGTTTCTAAGCAGGATGCACTCTTAAAGAAGACAAAGAACAGTCCATAAACGATTCACCTTAATTCTATTACAATATGATTACCATAACACTCTTTAGGACACAAGCACGTACAAATTAAAATTAAATTTAAGTTACAGGTATGCAGCCTCTTGATGCTCTCAAGTCTTAATTTATACATTCTTTTCTATTATCCAGGAGAAAGTGGATTCCATATTTTCTGTTTTTAAGGCAAAATGCGAGCATGACAGAGCACAATCTGTCACAATGTCCTTTCTGTGGAGTAAGCTGAACAAAATAGTAAATTGCTGTCTTTTTCTATGAGAAAATTATTAAGTTATTGTCATTCAGCATAGATAGGCATTCATCTTTCCACAACAAAGGTTCAGGATTCTGAAAGATGTCTTACAGTCAATTATTTCTCAGGATATGAGATTTATTCTATCTTAAAACTATGTTAATACCAAATTCCCACATACTATACCCAAAAAAAGGTTGCTAAAAAACCAGCACATGCCCCGCCAATGGGCTAAAGGAAAGAAACCCAGGTCTTGATATAAAATTACAATCAAATAGAATATATTGATGTGAATCTAAATAATGTTCACATATGAGAAGAGAAACTTGATAACCCAGTTGATCACTAAAAATAGATTAGCGTCCTTCCTCCAGACAGATGTAAATTTACCAAGCCAGATATATATTAAAGAATTCAATGAGCCTTATTTTTCTCTTCCTGCTTCCATTGTTGATCTCGCATGACTCATTGGGTCTATCCAACGTAATTAATCAATTAATAACAAATATAATATCTATTTCTACAAGTACCACTTAACATACGAAGAGAATTACAAATGCTTGCATCATCCAAACCATGTCAATAATTAACATAATTTTTAACTCCACTTAACTAAAACAAACTGGTTTCGAGTAAACTAATTGGTTCAGACCCATTTCTTTGGATTGCCTGAGAAGTGGCCTTTTGTCTACTGGTATGAAAGAGACCTCGAATTGCTCTAATATAAAGGCCAAGTTAAATATAAATTCTAAAAAGTAAACTCTACCACCAAAACTTTAACAAAACATTATATCTTAAATACACAGGACTGCAGAAAAGAATCAGTTTATTACCTGTTGTCAGCTTCAATACGTACAGAAGACCCAATATATTTCACTCGATCCCCTAAAATTATGACAAAGCCATAAATAATTAATTAGAGAAGTGCAAAGAACAAAGACAGAAAAGTCTACAATAAAAGAAATATTTATTACAACAGAATGAATGGAATAACCACATATTTACATATCAGAATGAAAACCATCACGAGCAACTAATTACCAAACATCATCTTAGTAGCACTGTCGTTTCCAACACATAAACAACCTACCATAGACATAGCAAAAAGACTCACTCTTCCATAAGTAACCAACTTCCGGACCTACCCCAACATTTTGGTTTGGATTAGTTAATTTTTTTTAGGATTTAGTTCACACCCATTTTTTAAAGTTGAAAAAATACTGAATAAGGTTCAAGTTCAGGTTCAGGTTCAGTTTCAAAAGTTAGAGAATTGGTAGCAATAAGCCAAATTAACAAACGTCATCAGCTAGTCAACAGCCCAACACCAAATTGTCTATTATCTCTTAGCTGTAAAAGCCCAAGCCAGCTTCTGCTAAGCCACTCACAGAACCCTTTACACTATGCCACCTCTGATCTACCATGGTTACATAGTCCCTCTCCCTTCTTGCCCTCTTTGTAGCCATCTCCCTCTCTGTCTCTCTGTCTCATTTTTTATTAGAAAAGAGAAAGAAAGCAAAAAATAAATCCAGCATTTCTTCTAATAAGAGATAGAATCAGTTACCTTTCTTTAATGGCCTTCTCGATTTATCACAAGGCTCACCAGTCTCTGACTTCGAGGACTCAGAAGAATTCTCAATATCTCCGGATAATCTCTGCCATAGAAAGAAGTTCAAGATAAAAACTAGATCATAGTTCACTAGTTCACCTCAATGACTATTACAATATAACCATCCACCAACGCAAGTTTCACCAGCCCATAGATAAGAAAAGGGTAAATCCCATTGACCTCCCCTTAAATTTAAGCTAAAATAAAGGTAGCATTGTTGATTCTCGAATTCATCAAAAACACCTTTAAGATCCTGAAAATGTTGTACAACTACTTTAATTTTTCAGAAACCTCCCCTACACCTCAGACTTTGTAAAAATATTATAAACCTTCAAAAATTTTGATTAATGTACACTAAATTTTGCAATGATAAAAAGTAATCACATGTCAAACAATCAGGTGATATAACTAAAAGTATAAGACATTTGGAATGTTAGAGTTTAAATAGAATATAATTATAAACTCTAGCAACTCATTTGCGCATTCAAATAATAACAACAATAATAATAATATAATCACCACCATCTGTTCCACAGCACCCCTAAACACAGTAAAAAATCATACCTTCTCCAGGTCTTCAAGGTTGTAGGGAATAAGCTTCTTGAGGGCTGCCTCAGCTGTAGCCTGTATATCAACTTCATCATCATCACTACCATCTGCTTTTGCCTCATTATTGCCTGTCCATTCTTCTTCGTTACGTGCATCATTCTCATCTTCAACCTCTGACTCCGACGTACAATCCTCACAGGATTCAACATTATCTTCTTCAGACTCTGATGAGCAATCATCACCAAAATCCTGCACCACAGAAGATAATGACCAAATTTTACCAGAACTCTATGTATTAAGGAGCAAAGAAAGTTAGGATATTTGTTGTATTCAACACTTACATAAGGAGCAAGAACGCTGCTGTCAAGCACCAGTAGTGGAACTCGTAAATCTCGTGCAAGTGCTCTAACTAATCGCTCACGATAAAGCTCAGTGCCTATAGACAGCATTATTGATTAAAAAAATTGCAATTTTTCAGAAGATGATATATACAACACTACACATCAGATTGGGCACTTATCAAACCTGGAACACTTCGAAGCAATATTCTTCCACTAGAAGATGACAAACGAGCACCATAAGAAGCAGTAAACTTTTTGTGTTTCAAATGGGAAGTAACACATTCCACCAAAATATTTTTGGTGTGTTCACTATAAAAGAAAACAATAAATAAAATTCAATTACAACCAACTGGATATCATAAAGATAAAAATAGACAATGAGAAATAATAGTGACTGGTAATTACTGAATGTAGTATGGAAATGTCTCCCAAGAAATGCTTATTTTCTCCCATGGAACAACCCTCCGAAAGAACTCATTTTGGAACCTTTCACGTCTAGTCAAAAATGGTGATTCTTTCTTTTTACTCTCAATGGTAAGCTTCTCATTATGTAGCCATTCCTTTTGTTCTTGTTCACCAAGTCGAGTGTGTGCATCGGAGTGCCTCACATCTTCCCTAACCTTTTCCCTCCGAGTCTTTCCCTTATCTCCCTTATCAAAGTTAGCACCATCATTTATGGGTTTATGATTATTCTCACTTGCATTTCTTCCATCACCTTCAGAACTGTAGAGGCATAACTGAGTACTTCTCAAAAATAAACTAGATCGCCCACGCAAACCTGTATGAGTATTTGAGGCAACACCCGAGGACGATAACGAATCTGACAAGTATCTTCTAATTGAATGACTGCCTGATGAGTGGTTCCTCAATGCCAAAGTATAGCTCAATGAACGGGAAGAAGCATGATCCACGCAGTTTGGCCTAAACAAATATTTGGATGACTGAAACAAGGAACCCCATCTCTGACTCCTACCCTTTATTCTCCTCGCATACATTGCAACTTCTTATTATAAACTTCAAGTACACTGCAAAAGTTTGAATGGCCTGTTAAGACAATTTAGCTTCTCAGAGACAAGCAACAGAAGATAAAATTGGAACTGTTCTATAGCAAGTTGGGTCTAGGCTCAATTGGTTTATAGATTAACAAAGAAACTTTGCTTATGTGTGAGGAAAATAATATTTTTAGCATTCATAAATATGTAATTCTAATTTAAATTTCATTGCTAGACAAAATATTTCAATTCATAAATATTTCGGGTAGAATGAACATTCCCAACCATTTTCAAAAGCTCATCCACGTAGTCTCCAAAGGGTACAAAGAACGTAGTGGAAAAAGAATTAATAACAATAATAACCAAATCTAGAAGCAGCTAGAGATATGGCTATGTAAATAGAACTTTCATTTTTTTCCAAAAACAGATTCGAATTTTGATTACATTGAAGCCCTTTCGGGTACTTGCGAAATAGACTAGAACTAGTAAAACAGAATCAAAACAAAGTTGGCTCATTCTTAAGAAACCAAAACCAACCCAGCAAAGCACATACAAATTCAGAAAATAAGGTTTACAGAGCAGCTAAAAAGATGAAAGAGATTAAAATTTGGGAAAAATATAACCGCAAGTCAACAAGCTCTAGCGGGCGGCTGCGGCTGCATATTGCCGGTAAAGACAGAAGAAAAGGCCAATTTGAACGTATAGAAAGCGGAAGAGAAGGCGAGAAAGGCGGGCGTGGAGAAAGAGAGAGATAGAGAGAGGATGTGAGGAAGGGACGGACAATAGCAGGGCTAGGGGAGATTTGGAGAAGAGAAAGCGTGGATTTTTGCGGTTTCTGGAACTGCAAGATTTGTGTTACAAGCACCAAGTGTAGGTTTGTATCCTCCTCCTCTTGTACTTGCATCTTTGTTCTAGTTTACTTCTTACTAGGTTGTTCGAAACTCATCAGATTAGCCCAGGCCCATTGACTTCCTTGTATTGCCCTTTGTTGTGGACTCACCAGGGCCCACTAGGCCCAATCCAAAAATAAATATTATTATAGTATCAATAGTACAATCTATCCATACAATTACAATTTTAATTAGAATAATATTACGAGTATAAAATTTATATCCTAATTTTATATCTTAAGTTCATACAGTATAAGTGAATGATAAGGTAAGAAAAAAAAATCAAAATAATAAATATTGATTTATTTAACTTATCTTTTATTTAGGTTGTAGAGTTATCAAACTCCAAAACTAGGCAAAAAAAAAAGTTATCGGTCTATCGAGTAGTGGTTATAGTATTCTAAATTTTCAAAATAGTGATTTTTTTTAAAAGTCCCTTATAATTTTTATTATTTTTTGGATATTTGCCTTAAAATTTAGTAAAATTATCTTTAAAAAACCCAAAATCTATCAAAAACCTCATTAATTTATTGGATTTTGGAAACTTTTCTTAGAATTTATGAAATACTCGATTATTTCTTTTATTTTGAAAAGGATTGAATATAATATAGGACGAGAGTATATACATGCAAACATACCATTCACACTTCTTTCACAAAATGCAGATATTGTTTTACAATTTAAATAAATAATTAAAATCGAGTTAAGGGAGTCGAAATCCACTAAGAGTGTTTGATGTAACAATTCACTTGCCAAATCAATTGGCGCAAGAATAAATAGCTAAAGCCCACCATTACCGAGGCACATCTGAAAATATTTTACCACGTGTTCTATGTTATCAATTTATTGAAGAAAATTTATGAAAATAACCGAAGTGAGGTGTATTAAAAAACAACTAAAAATTTAAAAATTTTTATTTATCTCAATAATAAAATGTTGGTCAGGGATCTGTTGATATTGATCAATATAAGCCAACAATCTACTGGTTTTGTCTAGTCCATTGGCCTTCACGAGTTACTATACGGACAAACGAAAATGGACAGATCCATAAACCAACAATTTGTTTAAACAAATTAAAATATTAAATTTTTATTATTATTTTTAATTTAACCCAATAAATTTGATTATTTAACTATTTATAATATTTCTATTATAAAAGTTAACCCACGATAAAAGTCCCAGAAATATAACTTATAGTTTCGGTCTCATACATCATTCATACTTTAAGATACTCCAGGTAAAGAGAAACTAATAACCAACTAAAACGACATTTTATTTCACAGAAAATAATAAGTTCGTTTTGAAACAATTCTGCACAAACACAACTGAGTTTCGGAAAACTAAAAGGAAATAATTGACAAGGAAAACATAGACAGCTTGACCTTTGAAAGAAAATACCAGAACCATCTAAAAGTAAATATTGCATACACAGTACACAGATGGAGAAAGAGAGAATTATTTATTTATATGAATAAAATTTAATGTAGCCTTTTCGTTCTTGCTCCCTCCTCTCTTTTTCACCATCTTCCAAAACCAGCTCCAGAGAATGCGTTCTAAGGCTTCCACAGAATGGTGGTTTCAGCAATCATGGATGTCACGACGTAGGGGTCCATGTTGGAGGCTGGCCTCCGATCTTCAAAGTATCCTGTCAACCATTGCAACAATAATCAAGACCATGTTTGATGTAGAATTCCCATACAATTCTTTGCTTTTGAAAACAAGGATTACAAGAAGTTATAAGAAAACATGTTCAGTTGAAAGTGTAAAATTCTGAACAAGCACTTACCCTTTCCTTCTTTTTCTGTATCACGGCCTACACGGACAGAGGCACCCCTATTGGCAACACCCTGTGATTTATACAACAAATGAGTTGTTTTGTTTTTGTAAGCAAGAATATATGCAGATGAGAATCACATTAACAGAATTCAACAAATTCCAAGGCTGTTAGGTACCAGAATATGGCAGTCCTTACCCAGGAGAAGGTATTAATATCTGCTGTCTCATGTCTACCAGTCAATCTTCTCTCGTTGCCCTCACCATAAGCAGCAATGTGATCCTTGTGGCGCAACTTCAGCTTCTCAATTGCCTTTTTGATGACTTCAAATCCACCTTCCTGCCTCATAGACTTGGTGCTGAAAGGAAAAATCAGAACCAAACAATCAGAAATGCAAACTCTTAGTCCTGCCATGCTGTGGAGAGTTCACTTGTGCAGTAAGTTATTAGCGTTCCCATAGTTTCAACAATTCGTGCAGCATTTACCTGTAGTTAGTGTGTGCCCCAGCCCCATTCCAGTCACCCTGAACATTCCAAAAAAAATATTCAGAGAAGATTGATTAAGCCAACTGATCAAGTAAATAAATCAGAAATCAAAAAAGGCAAACGAACATGTATTTTAAAACAAACCTTTATTGGTTTGGGATCAAAGGAAAGGACATATCCAGCAATTTCGGTTATCCTCTGTTTAATCAAGCAGATAAAAGTTTAGAAAGATTAATTAGAGAAAGAGAAAAAAAGTGCTAGAGAAGTATGGAGCAACTAGTTTTATACAAATGCATACCTCGAGTATGTACCGAGCCATCCATATCTGATCACCGGAAGAGATTCCAACTGAAGGGCCAACTTGGAACTCCCACTAGTTCCAAGAACAAACAGCCAAATCAGAATTCGGAAAATCTGGACGCTTTCAAGATTTTAAAGATGTTGTGACAGGAATTTTATCACTTTTGTGTAGTCAAAGATTTGTTTCCATCTCCATTCTTTTAAACACATTTTTCATTAACCATTAATCACATCCGTAAGTTTTACTCTGATGGAAAACACATCTTGAGAAAATCTAATACGAAAAAGTTAAAAGAGGTTTAACAAAACATACTTGGCCGGGCATAACTTCACCATTGATCCCACTGATGTTGATTCCAGCATAAAGGCAAGCTTTGTAGTGTGCATCCACTACATCCCTGCCAAACGCCTTATCAGCCCCTACTCCACAGTAGTAGGGTCCCTGCAAGGACAATGTAATGGGCATCTTTAGTTTAAGGGTCAATTTTAAGAGCCATTTTTTACGTTGTAATAGCGTAGTTTGATACCTGAGGGCCAGGGTAGCCCCCCACGGGCCAGCCCAAAGGCCATTGAACTGACTTCTGAAGAAGAGTGTACTCCTGCTCGATGCCATACCTAAATGCAAAATCAAACGACTTTTAATTTAAGATGAAGAGATAAGAGAACCACCCAAAAGAAATTGAAGAATGCTTTGTCTTTTACGTTTTTACAAAATATTTTCTTATTTTTCATTGCTTTTTTATATTTAAATATCATTTTTATATACTTTTAAAACAAAAATACATAATCTATAAACAAACAGACCTTTAAACTTTATGAAACAAAAACTTGTTCATTGTTCAATTCTCCTTCAAACTTGGTAC
>JANKKB010027903.1:0-12331 GCA_026225775.1 Bursera palmeri | reverse complement strand
ATTGTATTATAAAATGATATTGATTACGTATGAAAGTCAAAATAAGTTGAAAATGGTTATAATATTTTAATAGATTTATTTTATTATAAAATTATTTTATTTATGTACAGAAATCTAAAAAAAATAAAAAATTATATCAATAACATTTTAATAGGAATACAAAAGTTATTTTTAAACTCATAAATAATATATCATGATATTAAGTTTTAATAAAAATATTATATTTAATAAAAATTAAATTTTCTAAATATTGTGATATATTTTAAAAAAATTTATTATAATAGGGATATATAAAAGTTATTGAATATTCTTAAGGAATACGTATGTAATTTTCTTTTAATTAATAGGGGATAACGGCAGTTACGTTTGGGTGTCTATTAGTTTTCTATTAGGAGGGCTGTTTGCTGGACCCAAAAAAAAAAAAAAAAAAATTGGGGGGAATTATCCCGCTCATATAGTAGGTAGATTTGGCCTATATTTTTCAAATGCTCTATCAGCATTCACTTCAACTGTAAAGCTAAATGAAAGTTGAAATTGTTCATACATTTATTCTATTTAGAAAAGATATATCTAATTCCATTTGACATAATTGGGAAATGATGGAAAGTGTTCTCCTCAACCACTTCTTAGTAAGTGTATCGATCGAGAGCGGCTAAATGGTCATGTCCACTTCGTCATCGTTCGGCGCAAGCTACTTAAATTGTAGAGAGATGAAGCTCTGAATGGTCTTTGAATTATGAAGGAAAGGAACCATCACAAAATAACTCTCTACAACTCATCTTACGACTGATGAGCAAAGCAACCTCGTGCTTTGACCAATTCCTACGGCTGCGGCTGATGTTGTCACTATAAATACCCAATTTCTATTGGGGTTTTTCGAATTGGTTGATTTTTGTATACACGTACGCCTCTGAATAATTGACCATAGTATGCAAAAATTTGATGCTGAAAGGGGAAATTCAAACTGATATTATAAAGACGAAGCACACAAATCTTTAAGAAGCGCAAGAAATCAGATGTTGCCAAGTTTGCTAGCTTAGCTATATGTGGATGATATGTTGGTCTTGATAACTTCATTATATATTTATATTATGTCGAGCATGTTCAATTACAATGGTTAATGCGACGAGTTGATAGTATAAGCACCAAAGAGTTACTTCATTTCACTCAATCCCAGACTCCATAAATTTTCTCCATCTCCTTGAAAAATAAATTTGAAGATTATATGTTTCACTTTCCAAGAAGAAGATTGTTGTAACAAAACTAAATAGAGCTCTTAATCAAAACACCTCCCACTGGTAACTAAAACTGGAGCTAGATAGTTCCATTCCTCGCAAGAATCCAAATCTCTGTGCCGCTTCATAGCCTACCAGAACTGATTGTTTGCTTGGGAACCCATTACCTCTTAGCGACTTTGATTCTGACTCGACCGGTTTGGAAGTGTTGAAATTCGCAACGAGCACATTTCAAATAATGTTGATGGGTTAAGCCTGAGAGTTGTTTTGACGTAAAAGCTATCATATGAATTCTCTCTGATGGTTTGTGGGACTTTTTTATATTTTGTTACAAACAATTAGATAACTGATAAGTCATGCAAAGAAAATTTTGAATTGAATATTAACAACAAAGACAAACCAAATGCCTGCGCAAAAGATTGGAAATCTATAAGGTAAGTTACAAGTAATATAATAATAGATGTGCTAAATGATTGGTCGCGGATGAACAAAATCGTCCCTTCACTATTCTTGATGGGCCCAGGCCAAGTGAGAAAGCCCATTTGATGTAAAAATGACCCCTCCGCCAGCTTTGGAAAACGATGTTCCATGCTTTGCTTGCTTCCACTCTATGCCAACCCTTCATAGAACAATCATCTACATGTATAAATACTTGTATTTCTTATATGACTTCTTCCATTCAAAGTTTTGTTAAAATTATTGTCTTTATCATTGGCTGGCCTGTCGAAAAACAAAACAAAAGTGCCTGGTCCCCCTCTCCCTTACCATAACCAACCAAAACTCTCTTTGTTATAAGTGCAAAACATGGACATTCATTATATATAAAAGAGGAAACGGCTCATTTAAACAGCTGGTTTGAAGCTATAAATTTTGATTTAAAGGGTCTGGATTGAAGAGGGTTGTCCTCGAATTTACCAGAGAAGTAAGCAATTTTGTGGTTTCTGGGAAAAAGACTGCAACATGGCTAGTAAAAGAACTCCGGGACTTGCAATCTTGCTATCTTTAAAGCAACAAAATCAAATCAGATAAAAGAAAAGTTTGAGGATGGATATTATTGCCTGTTTCTGCATTATGAAAGTATGTCCTCGTGATAATTGCTTCATAGATTCTTGTCATCTTTTTCGTACAAATTGTTTGGTGGCACTGCCATGAGTGACGTTAACGGACAAGAATAGCTTTTCAACATTTTGACTGAAACAGTTGCGCTGAATTTTTGCCCACCTCACTCGCCTTTTTCCTCAGAAACTTCAATTACATATTACACGCTCTTAATTTACATGAAAATTATTATTGCTTCATATGCAATTTACTCTCCATATGCATTCATACAACACAAGTCGATTATTAAACAAATGTCTTTTAATTAATTGAACGGTAAAATAGGAAGCTATTTGCGGAAGGGTGCATGATTTGAGCGGACCAAAAGAGGGAAAAAAAAAAAAAAAAACCCGGAAAGGGGAAAGATAAAGAGAAAAGGAAAAGCAATATAGAGAGGTGAGAAAGCATTGGGACATGGGATAATAACGACAGAGGATATGCAAACAAAACCTTTTTGCAGCCTTGGCTTGCGTCTAAAGAAGACTACAATACAACAAGAAGCAGAAGAAAGACCTAGTTGCTGCAGTTACGCATTCTACGGTAACGCCAATTTTTGACCAGATGTTAGAAACACACACCACAACGATGACAATAATTATTAGTTGAGTTGGAAAATACACATCGCCGGCCGATGCCATTAAATGCATTATTATGTGTATTCAAACTAGTAATTGATTACAATGTTGAATTGATTGTTGGTTTGTCGCCGCCAGATGAAGAAAACTAACCTACTAAAATGCAAATGAAAAAGGGGGTCATTTTTGAAACTAATAACAAAGTTTAAACAAGGAAAAAACACGTTTAAAGGTTAAAAATGCAAGGGCATGCATGTGTTGCACTATTTTTATTCTTATTTTTACTTACCCGGAAAAGAACACGACAGAGAGAGGATTGAAAACTCCTCGGCCCGTGACCCGGCATTCACGAAAAGAGACAAAACAATGTTGGCGTAAACGCACGTTAGTCACTAGTAAATAATTAGTGACGGAGCCCCAGTTAGGCAGATAAGCATAAGCATAAGCAAAAGAGAAAGAGAGAATGAGATGAGATATTGGATGGGATGGGTAGATAGATAGCGAGGTGCGTGCCTTCTTTTACGGGTCGTGTCTCTTCTCTTCTTTTAAGCCTCGAAAAAACACACATCTACCACACACAAGACATTTTCCTGCTTTTCCCCTCTTTCTCTTTCTCCTTCTCCTTCTCCTCCTCCTCCTCCTCCTTCTCTCCACACACAAATATATTAGATATTTTTCAAATTTTGTTAATTAAACCCATATTTGTATTATATTATAATACAAATACAGTCTCTCTCTTGCCTCTCACACTGTCCCTACTAGCCGCCCCCTTAAGGAAAGTCCGCCATAGCCACAAGCAACAGCTTGTGCTTGTGCTTGTGCTTCTGCTTCTGCTTCTCGACGCAGACATAGACCGGATATTTTAGGTTGAGAAAAGTGAGAGCAAGAGGAGGGTTTGCAATAGTATTTGGTGGTGTTGTGTAATGGATAAAAGCTGTCTTTCCTCTGGTGACTCTACCACCACCAGTAACAGTAGCGTTACCATTAACAGCAACAATAACAGAGATCAGTACCTCAAGCATCTCAACAACCTCAACAAGCTTTCTCACAAGATCTCCAAACCTAACACTTCTTCAACTGCTCCCGTTACTTCTAATCCCATCATCAAGAAACCCACACCCACTTTTGACCATCAAAATCAGAATCAGAATCAGAATCTGCCGCCTCCGCCTCAATCCCACCACCAACAGAATCTGCAGGCCCAGGCGCAGCAGCATCAGCACCAGCATCAACCGCCGGTTTACAATATCAACAAGAACGATTTCAGAGATGTGGTTCAGAAACTGACCGGTTCGCCGGCTCACGAGCGCTTTTCGACTCCTCCTCCTATACATCAACCCAAGCCTGCCAGCTCTCGTCTCCAGCGTATTCGTCCTCCTCCCCTGGCCCAAATTAGCAACCGTCCTCCTCCCGTGCTACCATGCGCCCCAGCTCCAATTCCTCCACCAAACCCCGCCACCGCCAACACTATCCCCGCCAATTACAATAACAACAACACCGGCAGCTTCATTCACCGGCCAACCGCCCCTCTATCTCCGCTTCCGCCTTTTCCGGCCGTACACCCGGCGGCCGAATCTCCCGTCTCGGCTTACATGCGTTACCTCAAAAACTCGATCTCGACACCTGATCCGAACCACAGGCCGCAATTATCGGGATTCTCTCCTCTGGCTCCGCTAGTTTCGACCCGATGGAACAACTCAAGCGATGCATCTCAGCAGCAGCAGGGGATTATTCCCCCACCGACATCGCAACAGCAAATGGTGCAGGCACAGCCGCAGTTTCCGTTATCACCGTCTCCATTGCCGTTCGGTTGCTTGAATTCACCGCGGTCACCGTACCCTCTACTCTCCCCTGGCCTGTTTTTCTCGCCGAATTCTAGTCAGTTAAATTTTCCGCTTTCGCCGACGGTGCCCGTGCCGAGCCCCACATGGAGAGGTCTTTGAGGTAAAAAAGACGAATGGAAACACTGTCGTATTTAGGTGTTTAGGGTTTTATTCGTTACGTGGTTTTTCTTTTCTTCTGTAAATTTTTAATTAGGCTACTTAAATATTTAATTACCAGTTGTTAGATTGAGAACAAATGATCTGGCACTGGTTACTTAGTTAGGGTTTGTTTTGTAAATTTTGTTGTCAAATTAAAGACATATGAAGAAAGAAAAGAACCAATTTTTCTTCGCTTTTGCTGGATACTTATAATAGTTATAAACTATAGTTTAATGTTCTTGTTGTTTGTATTAATATTTCTGTGTTAATTTCGTATTAATGTTTCTGTGGACAAAACCTGTTTTGTAATGAAGAGTTCTTTATAAATTATTGCTAATTGATAATTTAGTATTAAGAGTAAGTTCTTGTTTGTGGTAGATTTTTGGGCTGTGAATTCTTGGTTGCTTTTATTTTAAGTTGATCCAAATTGAATTATTGGAATGTGAAAAATTACCCGATACTTAACATGATGAAGAGATAGGATTTTGATTGTTTTAGGACCTGAAAAAAATTGCTTGGTATAGTCTTGTTTGTCTAAAGTGGTGCCATGTCAGTTTTTCAACCTAATTAGCTACCTAGTACTTTACCTGATTTTAGGTGGAATGGTGGGTTATTGGTTCACTGGTGATCTTTAGTATGCAAGGAAATGTTGTCATTGGGAAAAGTCTCGCTAAACTTCTCGGTTATTTGGTGAAAAAAATTACTTTTTGTTTGAGCATTGGTTGACAAGGTTTGAAAAGATTCTTTGAAGCATAACCTTGTTGAGAGGAGAGTATATGGAGTTTACAAGTCTGCCAGTGTGATATTGTTGCGAATTTTCCCTTCTTAGCTTGGGCGCAATGATTATCTATTCTTTGACTCAGATGCTTATGCCTTTAGAATTTCCTTCTGTTCTGAAAGTTCCATCCATTTGAAAATATTCAACCACTTGTTTAGTTTTTTTAAATATAGAAATGAGAATAAGAATTGAGTAGAGTTTTTGTATATATCATAGGCTTTTATTAATTTGCTAAGATTGATTTCCATACATTTGTGGGTGGGCGTGTATTTATGTATTTAAAGATACTTCTACGTACTATAGTTGTTGAATCTCAGTACAGGATATGTTCCCCTACCACTTCTTTTGTCATTGATTGGAACATTTTGGACTCCAAGGACAATGAAGTCCTAGGGCTTAAGATTGTAAGTCAGCTGACTGAGGATGAGGATTGCTGAAGCTGCTATGGTGGTTGAGTTCGGAGTATTAAGAGCTATTTAGAGGAAATTTTTACTTTTTTAAAAAAATCTTTTTGTTTATTTTAGTTTGGAAGGTTATTCTAGATGTGCAGTGGCTCTATTGAATAGTAGCATTATTATGTGAGCAAGATTTGTCTAAGAGGCTGACATTGATTTGATATTCAACAAAAGTCATAGGTAGCATTTTTTCTCATCTCAAGTGTCAATGTCTAAGGACTATTAGGTTGAATGGTTCAACATCATATGGAGGATTGCTTTACTCAAATGTTCAGTTTTGTACGGAAGAAAAAAAAAATTTTGATTAACGTGTACCGAATAGCCTCACTGGACCCAAATTTTGGAGTTGATTATGCAGAATTTCTTTTGCTGCCTGGGTCAAGCTTCGGCATTGATCGTTTCATGGATACTTATCTTCGTAAGAGTCAACATGGGTTTCAATAGGGAGCGTTTCCATATAATTCCAAAGAATTTTCCTTGCCTGGTGAAGTTTTTATTCTGATTTCTGAAATAATATTTCTTCCCTTTGACTAGGATGCAAGTAAGATTTGGGATGTTATATTCTGGTGGTGAAATGCTTGTTACAAGATAATAATGTTTCTGGTAAGAGTTTTTTGAGTTCTTGCAATAGAAATTCAGTTCTAAGGGGAGAGATATATGATGGTATATCCCTGTAGATTAATTTCAAACATGTTTCTTTCTGACCAATATATGATATAGTAAATTCCAATCTTTGTTCGTGGCTATGTATCTAGGATTTAGCATCTCCTGCAAAATTCAAAATTTTTGAGTTTTTCAGAAACACTTGTAGAGGTTTATTGTGCTAAGTAAATTTCAAGATTTTGGCTCAAGGCTGTAGTCTTGGCATCTGCTCTGGTATCGTGAAGTATGTTATATTTCTTTTCTGCAAATAATGGTTTCTTGTATCAATTAACATTATTGCTGATAGTGAGAGGGTGTATCGGATCTCCTTGTCTTCTAAGTTCCAGAACATATCTGCAATTTATATTCAGTTTATGTTTGTTTTAAGTAGTTATAAAGCTTCAGAGATAAAACAACTTGTGGATGTGTTTGATAAATCACTGCTTTAGTCATTAAATTCCCTAACAGAGTCGAAGTACCATATAGCTCGTGTTTGGTTTCATGTTGAAGGTTGGAACAGGAAAAAGGTCATTATGTTTTGGATGGAACGCCTTGACCATAATCATGGGGTTTTATATATTAATTCCAATCCTTAAGCTTTTGGATTCATTCTTTCCATTTTAATAACTAAGCCATGCTTGTTTCTTATTGATTTGTTTTGCTCGTGTCTAGTAATTTCACTGACGCATTAATCCAACCATTGTTGCACCACAAAAAATCAAAACTTCTGGAAAAGTCTTTGCGAATGATTTAAATACAACGAGTTTATAACCTGCTAAACTTGGAGCCAAGCTTTATCAACTATCATCATCTCTTCCTGCCAGTAAAGCCATCGTCAAATCTTCTAAAAGTCTGCATTTTTTAAGTTTAAGTATAAAAAGAAATATTTTTAATCATTGATTTGCTTTGCAAGGGTTTTTGAGTGATTTGTAAAAGTAGAGCAAAAACATATATAGTACTTTTTCAAGCAATAATTTTTTTTTTGTCTTAAATTTCTTTTGTTAGATTTAAGAAATTCAGTTGACTAAAAATTTGGGTTTCTATTAAGATAGGGATATTTTAGGAAATTAAAATTTTATTAGAAAAATATATTCTTTTTTGGATTCAAATAATCTCATGTTTTAAAAAATACAAGAAATAACTGAATGTAGAGGATATAATACGAAATAATCTACTCAAATATCGGTTCATTTGTTTATGATGGTTGGACCATTACGGGTTGAATTATCGAGTTATTGATATGTTGGTTGGTAAGAAAATAAAAAAAATAATATAATTATTTTTAAAATATCTCTCCAAATTTAAATTTTTCACACTTAAACTTTTATTTTTTGGCTTCTAATATTAAATTTTGCAGATTATCGAACAAAATTAGGAGAAAAGGTTTGGAGGATATGAGAATTAGTTCTCGTCTTTTATATTGGTATTAAAAGAATGATAAAAAATTAATTCCATAAATAAGGATAAATACTACGATAACAAGATCGTAAAAATATATTTATTATTCATAAAAATAAAATAAAACTTGTATGAACAGAATTTTTTTAACAAATAAGGGGATAAATTAGAAATTAAAAAGGTGCCCATCTGTGGACCAATATGTTGAAATTTATGTATCGGTTAGATAGATTTGGCAGAAGACAAGACTGAAATGTGTAAAGGGACATCCATCCAATGAAAACGAAGAGAGAGGTTGAAACAGAGGGTAGCACACTCCAGCTACCGATTTACCTTTGTGTAGAGCCACCATAACAGTTTTGCCTCATACTGGCTAGTGGTCAAAAACCAAAACAACGACTTTTTATTTGAAGCTCAATAGTAACTTTTGTCAATGAAGAGAGACGACTTTCGCTTTTACTCACATTAAGCTTCGTTGTTCTTCATCTAGATCAGAACAAAAGCAAAATGGTTATGACGCTAAACAAATTTTTTATATAAATGGTTATGGAATAAAATTTATAATAGATTTACAACAATTAACAATAATAATTTAAGTAAAACAATAACAAGAAATATTTCGGTCCATTGGAAGAACCCGAATGTGCCTTTTTCGCCTAATTAATATCCGATTGCATTCGATTTGGATAACAGGTGCTACATGCTAATTGGGTTGACACCTCAAGAGCTCCAAAAGCCATGATACCGCTGTTATTGAATCACCTACTCCTGACCTGGACTGGAGCTGGAAGTGATTTGGAAGGAAAAACACAATCGATTTTTATTGTTTGTTTGGTAAAAAGTTAAAAGCAGCCAATCAAATAATCAGGAGAGGTTATTCTAATAAAGAGTCAAAGAGATAATGTTATACTCACGCTGAATGCCTTCCCAATCAGGACCAGTTATCATGAGACTACACAGGTCCCACATAGCTTACAAATAACGAATTCGTCATTCCCAGAAAAAAATTATAAAAAAAAAAAATCTCATATAGCAAAGCCACAGGCATTAGCGAAGATAATCATTAATTCCCCGCATGGTGAATGGAGGAAAAGAAAGTTAAACATGCCCAACGTAGATATAAAGATTGAATATCTTGATAAAGAAAAAAAGAAGCATTCCGAAACACAGAATCAAGTAGAAATGAAAAAGAAAAAAGAAAAAAAAAAACTTAGTACAACCATGATTCATTCGAATAGCCAAGCCAAGAATGCCTAAAACTTCAAGAGCAATTAAACTAGCAACAAACAACCATCTTCTCCCATTAAAAACACAGAGGAGAAGTTCAACCCCAACTGAACAGTAATTCTCACTGCTGTTCAGTTTCAGTCTTGGCTGCTGCTGGTGCTGCTGCTTCTTTAATTTCGTCTGCCCCATCATCCTGAACAACCATAAATTCTTCAGCATTCATTCAAAAACACACACATGAATTATGCGAGAGGATTGAATTGAACGTAATTGTAATAATACCTGCATATCGGAGGTCCACAGGGTGAGGTTGTCACGAAGAAGTTGCATGATCAAAGTGCTATCCTTGTATGACTCCTCGCCAAGGGTATCCAACTCCGCAATTGCTTCATCGAAAGCCTGCTCAATGTAATCATCAATCATATAACCAATTCATAAATCCAGGAAATACAATCTCATTTCCTTCCTGAAAACTGTGCTATACGACAGGTAAAGCTACCGTTTAATGAGACAATTTTCTTTGTTTTTATAACGTTAACGTTACCACCAAAGAACCGATTCAAGCAGCAATAGAGCGTTCGGATTCCCTTACCTGTTTGGCAAGATTGCAAGCCCGATCAGGAGAATTGAGAATCTCGTAGTAAAAAACAGAGAAGTTCAAGGCAAGTCCTAGACGGATCGGATGAGTTGGAGCAAGTTCTGCGTTTGCAATATCCTGTAATAAACAAAACAACACATAAGCGAATGACAATAATCTATGAAACTATTAACACTAAATTAAGCTTATGCTGATAATCATTGTACGTGCAACATAAGATGCAGATCCAACAAATCAACAAGAACTCGAAAGGGAAAATAACTAATAACCAAATAGATGGTTACCTGAGCGGCTTTGTAGGCAGTGAGAGTGCTCTCGGCGGCTTCCTTCCGCTCAGGTCCAGTCTTGAACTCAGCCAGGTACCTATGATAATCACCTTTCATCTTCAAATAGAAAACCTTGGAGTCTCCAGCCGAGGCGGAGGGAATCAACCGCGAGTCGAGCAACTTCAAGATTCCGTCGCAGATCCCGGACAACTCTGTCTCGATCTTGGACCGGTAATCTCGGATCGTGGAGACGTGGTCCTCGTTGCCGCGGCTCTCCTCTTTCTGCTCTATAGAGGATATGATACGCCAGGAGGCGCGGCGGGCGCCGATGACGTTCTTGTAAGCGACGGAGAGGAGGTTACGCTCCTCTACAGTGAGCTCTTCGTTTTTCTCAGCGGAGGCGGAGACCTTCTCCATGAACTCAACCATTTCCTCGTAGCGCTCGGCTTGCTCGGCAAGCTTCGCCATGTAGACGTTCTCCTCACGTGGTGACGGAGTGACAGCCATTGTCGTTTTACGAAGTGAGAGTCGTAGTTTTGGTTAAATGAAAACGGAGCGAGGGGGTTGTAGATCTGAAAGACAAGTTTGTTTTGAAAAGGAAGAGAAAGAGGTGAGGGAATGAGGGGGAGTAATTTGGGGGGAGTGGGAGGCGAGGATTGCGTTGAAGAAGGGAGAGAAATTGGGGATATTGAATGTGGGCCGTTGGATTTGGGAGAGTGATGGCCAGGTAAAAGGACTAAAAGCAAGCTGGCAAACACGGGATTTTGATTGAGCTCAAGGAAAAGGTGCCTTTTTTATTTTATTTTGTTTTGTTTTCAAATTTTTGAATTTTGAAGGGTAGATGGGCTTGGCTTYGGGTTGTTGGGCTTCAACAATGGGACAGGCTGACTCAGTACTGAAGGTCGTAGAGTTATGGTCAATAATCAATTGATTACCATTTGAACATTAATAATAGGGATAAGTACAAAGACACCCCGAAGGTATAGCCTAACTACAAATCACCCCTATCTTTCAGAAGGAATAAAGACCCTCGTGGTTTGCTTCCGTTACTGGATCTGTAAGTAGATCTGTAAGTAAAGTGAAACTTATATTAAAAGACAAAAATAACCCTATTTTATCTTATTAAAAAAATAATAAACTATTAATTGATCTGGTAGTTGAATAAAAAATTAAAAAAAGAAGAACTTTGTAATTTGTCTACTCTGTAAATTATAAACTGTAAATAGAAAATTGTAAAATAATAAATTAATTTTTTTCTTTGATGCTTTTCTGGTCAAAATATTTTTCTTTTCCCCATGGATACTTTTTTGGTCAAAATATTTTTCTTTTCTCCGTGGATGTTTTTCTGCACAATTTATGCCTGCACTTCTCAGTTCTCCCGTAACAAATTGAATCAAAGCAACTCTATTTCTGAATCTAGTCGAGTAGTTGTGATAGATATTAATGATGAGCAAAGCAGCAGCAGTGAATCAGAATGCATTATTTGACGGTGATAGAGTAAGAGGCATAGTGATGGCGGGGATGGCACTATTAATATATCTGGGGAACGCGAATTTGACATGCGCATAGCGTGGGAGAGCAGGCAGCACGTTAGATTGGAGGGGGGAAGGGGAGGATGGGCGCATTGCACGACGGATTGCCCCTCATATCACCATTGCTGGACCCGACTGCAGCTCCAATTTCATGTGCTTGCCCACAGATTCACGACATCACTCTGACTCTATTTGCTGCCTGCTCACGAACGGTTCAACCATCATCACCTTGACATCTACCAATGCTACCTCTACCATCCACCCCACTCAGATTCGGATTTCACTTCCATAATCCATCCTGATCTTCACCGTCACTACAGATCTACTGCCTAAATTTAGCCACCTGCATCTCATCACTGCAAACTAGATCTTCTACTGCTGCCTCATTGCCTGCAAACCAGATCTGCCAGCGTGACCAGCGTGACAATCCACTTCCTGTACCCTTCTCTGCCAACTCTTTTGCTAGACTGTCGAATCACGGGTGAAGCCACTCTTTGCTCACTGCTGGCCTGCTCTGTCTGCGACCACACAACCTGCAGTTTTTT
>JANKKB010027902.1:0-12325 GCA_026225775.1 Bursera palmeri | reverse complement strand
AACAGTATATTTATATAAAATTAGATTTTTCTTCATAATTCTATAAGAACATTAAATGAGCTGGACAAAAATCCAAACGTTGAAACAGTTATCCAAAGTCGAGCCCAAAAAACAAGTTAAAAGCTTAGAAAAGAAAGGAAAAAAAGCCAAGATGTTACTCGCCTCTCACACATCTGCAAGACATCCTCACCAGCATCTGGCTTACATTTCCGTGTTTTAACATAAAACTCTTGGGGTTTATAAGGAACATCCTAGCATTCATAACAAATAGAATTATTCCTTAGTAACTAAATATGAATTTCTTCCTCACATGATTAAGACAGTTAACAAAATTAACGGTAAGGAGGAAGTTCCATACTCGTATATATGCTATCTCGTAGAGTGCATATGCAGCAGACTTGTTGACGGTCAACACAGGTGGTATTCTCAGTGTTTGCATCTTTTGTGTCGAATTGTCCTCTACCTCGACAATTTCCGCTATAATGGAAGCCTCTCCTCCGCTCTAAAAAATAAAAAACAAAGCAAAAAAATTCCGTATCATTATACACTAAATCTTAAGAAAAGCTCCACTCTGCAAATTCCAATTCTATTAACTCACTAACTCCAAAACACTCTCAAACATATCAACTGAGTTACACAATGATCAAAAGAGCATCATTCTTCATTTTGAATAAAAATATATATATATATATATATNTTTTTTAATAAAAATATATATATATATATATATATATATATATATATATATATATATCGTCTCGTAAATAATAAAGCCATATGCAAACACGCGCGTGCACAAGATCAGTAAGACGAATTTTACAAATTATGGAAACTCAAAGATAATTGACATTAATAGACCTAATTATGTAATTTGAAAACCGAAAGGAAATCATGAATCAAACGAAGCGAAGACTGAAATATAACTACTGGAGAAGAAGGAATTTAGGAAAGAAAGATCAAATTGATTACCGAGCCGCTTGGAACCGCCATGTTAAGGAGAATCTTCGTGGTGCAATTCAAAGTATCAGCATCGGTACGCTTCTCGCATTTTTCAAGCTTCGATTTGGAGAGAATTTGAACTCCATCAGCGCTCTGTCGATTCAGGAGATTGAGAAAGCAGAAGAGACCAAATGAAATGTGTAGGAACTTGCGGATTATTGTTTGGTTCCTCATTTTGAAGATTCTTTTGGTCGGAATTACAGAGAGCAGCGTAAATATGTGTTAAATAGCGTGAGTCACAAGAAAAGGAAAGCCAATTTGGGCGGGTGTAAATCAGTTTAAAAACCGCCTCCAACGGTTATGATTTTTTTTTTTTTTCATATTTTTGAATTTATAGCTGACAATATCCAAGGACTGCTATTTCCAAGGAAGGGAGGTGGCATTGAGCACCTTACGACACCGTTTAAGATATCCTGACAGTGAACCGTAACGATGGAAATACATTGGTCCAAATTTTTTATTTTTGACTTTACTTAAATGCTATAAACTAGGTAAAATAAAGATAATTTTGTTTTTCGACGTCCACGTTACGTAAACTAGTAAAAATAATTTAATAACAAGTATTAAATTTATTAATTTGGACTGACATTGTGTTTCCTTTTTATTACAAGCTTATTGTTGTATAGATTATGCAAGATACTTTTTCAGAAACATGTGACAAAATAACTAAATTGTTAAAAATTTAATAAAATATTAATTTTTTTATGAATTAAGTTCAAACTTTTAATGTTGAATAAATAAGATATAGAACGTTTATCAAAAATATTAGAGCTAACTAACAATATTCATCGAAGATACAAGAGAAATTCATCAAAATAATCCAATTTAAGAGAGGTTTTTGAAAAATAACTAACCTTATAATTTTCTTTTACTTATCTAATTAAACCCAGATAAATGACAATATACTCTCATCTTTCTTTTCTCTTCATCAAATTAATAATCTAAAAAGTCAAATGATGATCTAGTAAGTTAAAATGATGGTACGACATGTGAAATGACAATCCAATAATTTTTTTAACAATTATTCTTTAAATTTGTTTGGTTATGATCCGACTATTCGACAATATTTTAATAATAATTTGATGATTTTGATGACCGTTTAATTGGAAAGTGTTAGAGAAAGAAATATATATTTTATATATTATATATGAAGAGATACAATGGTCATAAAGTTATGAATAGATAAAAAAATTAAAGAAATCTTAAAAATTAATTATTTTTTAAAGACTCCTTTCAATTTAGGTTATTTTGACTAATTTTCTAATACGTAAATAATTAACCATTTTCAAAGAGCTAGAGTTGAAGAAAAAAAATTATCAACAAAATGCTTCCTACGGTAAGCGCCAAACTAAAGGACTAATTTGAGAGAACAGATCGTTCCAATCCCAGGTTCGAGCTAATTTGACTTTTGAGACAATCTTCCAAATTAAATCTTATTAAACAAATATTTTTTGGAAGCAAATCATTATCACATAACCGCAAAAAGTCCGTGCGAACGCGGTTTTACGAAGAGTATCAACCAAAAATGAGGGTAAAAACGTCGACACCCCTAACATTTAGAGAAAGTACTAAACTTTATTTAAATTTTAAAAAAATAATATAATCATCTATAAAACTTAACTAAAATAATATAGATTTTTTTAACTAAAATAATATAGATATTTCTATATTCTTTTTTAAGATTTTTTTATTTTTATTTATCTTATTAAAAAATTAACAAAATCTAAAAAGTCCTAAACAAGTTTTATTAATAACACAAAATCTTAATATATTTTATTAATCATCACAAAATCCCTTATTATAATATATATATATATATATATATTTAAATAATTTTAAAGTAATAATTTATGTTAATATTTTAAAATATTGAATGAATATTTATTAATATTATATAATAAATCTAAAAAACAAATGACATGATTTTGTCATTTTTTTTAGAACAATTTTTTTTTTTATAAAAAATCACCTATATGAAGAGAATTGTTAACATATAAGAACTTAAAAACTTCTAAAGTAACTATTCCAATCATATTTGTTTCCTACATTCTAATAAATGTTTATAAAATTATATATTTTTTAATATTTGTAATATTATATTTTTATTTTTTATATTGTTGAAATAATATAAAATATATATTATACTTTTATATTTTTTTCTAAAAAATTTAAAAATAATAATATTTTAAAATATTAAATAGATATATTTTAATATTATATGATAAGATCTTAGGGAATAAGTAACATTAAAAAAAATAATAAGACATATCTATAAGAAATACTTTAAAAAAATATATTTATAAAAAAGTATGAGATAAATATGATTGGACTAACTAATTTAGAAGATTTTAAGTTTTCTCAAATTAACAATTATCTTTGTTGAGCTTATTTTTTATTAAAAAAAAAATTCTAAAAAAAATATGTATCTTATTTTTTTATATTTATTATATTAATATTAAATATATATATATATATATAATATTTGTTTAATATTTTAAAATGTTAACATAAATTTATTATTTTTAAATTATTTAAAAAATATATAAAATTATATTATATGTATATATATTAAATTTTTATAATAGAAATTTTATGATGGTTAATGAAATATTTTAGAGTTTTGTATAATTAATGAAACTTATTTATGATTTTTTATTATTTTATTAACTTTTGAATAAAATAAATAAAGATACAAAAATTTTAAAAAATAATTTAAAAGCATCTACTATTTTATCCAAATTTTATAAGTGCCTATATTACTTTATTAATATTTAGAGAAAATTTATTACTTTATCTACAGATTGGGGGTGTCTTATGTTTTTATTCCACGAAAAATGCGTGCGTGACCGATCACCGATGTGAGACGCTAGTGCGAAATTGCTAAGAGCATAGAAAGAAATGCGATTGAGAGATGAGCCAACAAGCCAGTGCACGTACAGTTGGCATAATTATGATTTTCGTACAATGGCCAGCATCAATCAATAGACAAGACCTGCGAATTTGCCAAGCAATTCTGAAGGTCCATTTTAATGATGCCATGTTGCTCTCACTCACCCCCAAGTGCTCCCAATCTAATTTTTCTTGATGATATTAGAATTTAGACAGTACTTCGTATCAAATAGAGGAAGATCAATCACAGAGCTGCATCTGTGATTAGAGATACCAACTACATGTGATCATTTAGTTAGATTTTGACCATGGCCACGTTTACGAGTTGAAAAAGAATTGGATATGGTTGAGTGCAAGCAACCTAACCCAACACTCATTTGGTTGGATTTAAACCAACGGCGGGCAAGGGCATCACTGTGTAAATAGTGTAGGAAGGGATGGGCATTGGTGGAGTACGAATTAATGCGTACATCATGTTATGTTCCATATATTGAACATCAATAAAATAGTCTGATATTATGCTATTATAAAGTATTAATTCACCTTATTATAAATATTAAATTTTTAATTTTAATTTAAAAAAATAGTTTTTCGATCTTGTGATAATGTAACCCATTCAGGCACAAAGTGAAAGCTGACGAACCACTTAAGTTTCTGTTTCTGTTAGCCAATAGGAGACTCCGATTCTCAAACGAACCGCCGATATTTTTCACTGTCCCCAATGTTCCACCTGTAGACACCTGATAAGTGTCTGTTGCGGCCAAGAACACGTGGCGATCAATCTGGAGTCTTACAATGAGTGCTGACAAAAATCATGTAATAAACAATAATTATACCAGACCACCTTCGTAAATAAACTATTAACATAACTACATTTTATGCTAGTCGCGCAACTCAGTCCGACATCTCCGGCGACTCTCCGGTGTCTCAGATGGCGGGGGACGAGTCAGGTCCGGGTCTGTACAGAGCTTTAGTGGATCGCTTCCAGAGTTTGGAAGCGAGTCATGCAAAGCTAAGAGAAGAGTTTGAAGAGTTACAGGAGGAAAAGAGAAGGAACGAGCTGGTGACGTTAGATTCGAGCTGGGGATACGTTTCTGGGTTTTTCAACGGAGGAACTCCTTACAGGAGCGTGTTGGAGTCGATGGGGAACGCAGTTTATGTATGCACTGCTTCTTCTGGGGAGATCATGTATTGGTATGCTGTATATTTGACTAGTCTTTGTGTATATATAAAATATAATATTAAACATGTGTGCTCATGTTGATGAATTTTCACAAGTTTCGTTGAGTTGGGTTTTTTGGTTTATGATTGCTTCGGTTAAAGAGTTGCATATTCGAGTAAGTTCAAAGTTGGAAGATGCCAAGATGGTTTTGTTCATAAAGTAGCTTACTTATAATATTCTGAACCTTGATAATAGATTTGAGTAATTAAGTAAGTTTTTGAAAGGTTGATTTGAGGAATATTCATAAGGGTTCGTAAGTTGTGAAGGTAACTTGTGGGGTGTGATAATGGTTTCAGCCTTTTGATTAAGTTTTTTTGCGTATGAGGCAAGTGATTGAAGACAATAATTACTAAAACTCTGAAGATTTTGTAGATATTTGAGTGGAAAAGTTATACACTTAAGACTAATGGAGGGTGCCGGAACAACCCAAAGTGATCTTTAAGATGTTTGGTGCAAGTTAGTGACGTTCCTCTGCATCTTTAAGATACATTGTCTTCTTCTTCATCCTCTGCCCAGGTTGAGGCTTTTCTTCGGAGCTCCCAAGACAAATCGTGAACATGTGCTTTTTTTAGTGTAGTGGAATAGATTGAATGTTTGAATAGAGTTTTTGTTTTAAGGAATTAGTAAATCAAAATTTTAGTCCGTACTAGTAGTGAATGTGATTGCAAACCAATGCACAAGTATCATATGTTAGTCCAACATTTTTAACATTTTAATGAATAAACATCAACTAAAATTTTTGACATAGATAGTTGATAGGTCAAATTACTCTCTGTTTGTCTATAAGTAAATATTTTCTGTAGTGAGATCTTAGAATATGTTATTGATATCGGTATGCCAAATTACTACAGGATCAGTTCTCTCTACTTATTAGACTATTGTTTGAAGCTACAGTGTAGCAATAGAGAACACAGGCCAGAAGCTCTTTAACTCACTGAAAATCATATGTTACGTGCTGAGGTCAGCAAAATGTGCATCTTTCATCTCACCCTTAGTTTCTAATCCTGACAGCAACTAAATCCTGATGTCAGTAATCTCCAAATATTAAAATTCTTCTCCTTTCCTTGTACCCTGTTAAGTTTTCAGTTTCTTCACATATGACTTTTACACGAACTAAGATGTTCTATTGCAGGAATCATTCTGCTGAAAATCTTTATGGATGGAAGGACTATGAAGTCCTTGGACAAAGAGCCGGTGAACTTCTTATAGCTGAAGAATACCATGCCCCTCTTAAGAAAATCATGAAACAGGTGGCCTCTAGGCAATCATGGTCAGGCCAATTCCCTTTTAAGAAGAGGTCAGGTCAAATCTTTATGGCAATGGTAACAAAAAGCCCATTATATGAGGATGGTGAACTTGCTGGGATAATCACTGTTTCGAGCGATGCAGCAATATTTAATAGTACAGATCCAGAAAACTTGCGAACATATCCGCATCGTCGTAGAGTACGTGGGGTTAACTTGAAAAACATTCAATGGCACCCACCACGGCCACAAATTGCACCAGTGCCGCAAATTGCATCATCTGTCTCCAATCTGGTGCTTATGTACACACTTCTATGATTTTTTCCTCTCTCTCTTTTCTGTTCTGTGTCATTAGTTTCGTGTAGTGTTGTTCACCACTCATATCATTGAACCAATCAGGCATCGAAACTTCTACAGAGGATACAAGGCGATGATACCTGCAATGCATGTGTAAGTTGCAGGGACAAGCATGCCTCACACACCGAAGATTTTAAGTCAGAGAAGTCTGGTACAGTGGTAAGTCTCATTTCTATTGTATTATATCTCAGAGCTATTTTGTACAGCAGTAGAATGACAGATATAAGGAAATTTTTAATATTCCAGGAAGAAAAACTAAATTCCAATTTCCACAATAGGAAGGTTCCCGTAGAAAGAAGGTCTTGTATGGATGAATCTGCATTTGAGTTTCCCCAACCTTCAAAAATTGTATTGATTCTTTTCACCTTACTTTAAGAAGCTTTTTCTGTCTATTATAGTGATAATTTGAGACTTCAGAATTGTATTAGCATGTTAGTGATCTGAAATATTTAAGGTGATTGTGTGCTGTTAAGTTGTTTGTGCTTATCTTTTAAAGTTACTAATGAACTAGATGATTTTTGTCAACTTGTAACCTACAAAAGATGCCAGGCACTTGAAGATGATCAAGATTTCTTCTATATCATTGTTTGTGGCCCCTGGCTTAGCCAACAATCTGCTAAAGCTTTTGGTTGCATTGATTGTAGGCAGCGAAGGTCTTAGCAATATTGAACATTGGGGAAGCTGGCAATTCTGGAGGTGAAGATGATGGCTGTGTTCGAGAAAATGGTGGAAGTGATAAAGCACTAAGCAATAGAGTGAAAAATGAGCCCAATTGTCCAAGAGGTTCAAAAGCATCTTTCTCATACCAGTACATCGTTGGTAGTGAAGACGAGAGAGCCCCGAGCAAAACTAACTTCTCCTGTACATCTAAAAGTGCATATGCAAATATGTATGAACATAGAATTCCAAATGATTCTCAAGAAAGCAGTGATCTAGCTTCTTCAAGAGAGTGTAATGATTTTTGTAAATTTACCAGACAAGGAGAAATAATCCAAAGATTATGCAGCCAAGAAGTTCATGGATTGGAGCCCGATGGGCAATTATTTCCCAGCTCAGCAGAGAGCATTGGTAGTCATGAAAGTTCATCAAGAAAAGGGGATAGTGAGTCAAACAGTCTGGTAGATTGTGAAATTCACTGGGAAGACCTGAAACTCGGGGAGTATATTGGGCAAGGTAAGCTTCCTGTGGTTATTTTGTGAAGCTTTCTGTGCTTTTGCATGTAGACTTAGGTGGGCCTATGAGTTAGATAGCAACTCATATTGGGATAACTGCATCGAGCCTTATGTTTGAAGCACAAACATATACAATGAGCCATATTCCCAACTCAACAAGTTGCTAGAATCTATTGATTTGTAAAGATGGTATTGGTATATGGTAATGACATCAACAAAAAGATTTGGGCTCAAATTTCAAGTATCAAGTTCAAATAAGAAGTTTTGAATCTTTTATTGACTAAGGTATTTTTCTTTTTACCTTACAGGTTCATATGCTGTTGTTTATCGTGGGATTTGGAATGGATCAGTAAGTTCCCAATTAACTTATTTGCAAATTAAGTAATCGATGGTTTGACTTGAAAAATGTTATTTTTTCTTACTAGGATGTTGCTGTTAAGGTCTACTTTGGGAATGAATATAGTGAGGACATCTTACAGAACTACAAAAAAGAGGTAATCTTGAAACTTCGAATTGTTCTGCGAATGAAATTTGTGAAGAGAAATATATGATCCCGAATTATCTTTTTCATACACCTCAGATTGACATAATGAAGAAACTGAGACATCCCAATGTGTTGCTATTCATGGGAGCAGTATATTCGGAGGAACGACTTGCTATTGTCACAGAGTTTTTACCCAGGTAAACAATACTGTTATGTCTCCTGAGGAGTGTTGGCTGATACTACCAAGTGTTGTGAAGGCCATCACCACCTGATCTTCTGGTGTCAGGTTATATTGCCTTTCATTGCAATTCTTGATGCCACTAGATGTAGCATTACCTGTAGGGATCAGAATTACTTTTCTGACTCCTTGTGTTCATATTCTCCTGTGTGTTTTTTTTTTTTTTTTTAACATGATTAGGGGAAGCCTATTCAAAACACTTCACAGGAACAATCAAGCATTAGACATTAGACGGCGTTTCAGAATGGCCCTCGACGTTGTGCGTTCTCTCTCTTTGACTCTGATGTCTTTGTGATCTGCTTGTATTCTTCTACAAGTTGAGGGTGAAGTTGTTGAGCTTGTTAGGTCTTAAACTAAATGTCACACTTGTTCTTTTGCTGCAGGCTAGAGGGATGAACTATTTGCATCACAGAAGTCCACCAATAGTACATAGAGACCTAAAATCTTCTAATTTGCTTGTTGATAGAAACTGGACTGTCAAGGTATTGTGCACATGCTAAAGATTTCAAATAATTTAAGCAGATTTCTCTTATTGTTGCTTATACAACTCATTTTAATTATTTTCCCAGGTTGGAGATTTTGGCCTGTCAAAGTTGAAGAATGCAACTCACATAACTGCAAAATCTGGGAGGGGAACAGTATATTTTTTCCCCCTCTTTTTTCTTCAATTTCTTCCCTAAAGAATCTTTTACTTGCTGAAGGTGTTAATCTAATGACCTTCATTCTTGTTATGACCTTGTTGTATCAACAGCCTCAGTGGATGGCTCCTGAAGTTCTGCGGAATGAACCGTCAAATGAAAAGTAATTCCTGGGGACCAATCTTTAGATCTTTCTACAAACTATTTTGCAGTTTTATTTGCATTCTCTCCATAGGACTTTTTTTTTGTTTGAAAAATGAAGAGTTGCATCTAATTCACTTCAACACAAAAATCGTATTCCTTCTTTATTATCAAAATAGATGATAATTTCACGTTGATTGTAGTTCTAAATTAAACAAAGCATATGATATTGAAACTTCATAGCACCAAATTCAAATAATAGTTCAACAGAGGTGGATAGTCAATAGATCTTTTGAACTCATATATCAAGAGACCAATTTTTTCGTAGTGACAAACTCAAGTTCTTCTGCTAATTGATGCAATTCCTTCTACTTAAACAGGTCCGATGTGTTCAGTTTTGGGGTCATCCTGTGGGAACTAATGACTGTCTCCATCCCATGGAACAACCTAAATTCATTACAGGTCTTCTCCTTCTCACCCGGCACTGGCACATGACACGAAATATACCTGAACACATACTACATTTAAATCACCTTTCCAGCCTCCTAAAATTGTTGTATTCCATTTGAAAAGATTGTTGGAGTTGTAGGCTTCATGGATAGAAGATTGGACCTACCAGAAGGCCTTGATCCTCAGGTAGCATCCATTATCAGAGACTGCTGGCAAAGGTACTTTCATATTTTATTAGTTTCATTTTCATCATCTTAGTCTGATTTCTGCACATTAATATAATCTAAATTTTCGTCTCATTGAACAAGCAGCGATCCAGATAAACGTCCATCATTTGAAGACATAATTCAGAGAATGTCAAGGCTAATTCAAAGAGATATTTCAGCATCAGTTGGAAGGAATGGATAGCTCTGATATTGCAATTAGAGTACCTTAAACTTAACAGTCTCTCACCACACATCGAGGTTGTCAGCGTTCAACGATACCAGTAATTTAGTGTTCACTGAGCAACTAATAGAGTTCATTAATCAACAACATTGTGCTTATCAAAGAGACATGAAATGGAGTATGAAATTGTACTCATGTTTCTGAAAGCATGTGCCTATATCTACAGTGCTACAAAATGTTAAAAGCTTTAGTATCAATTTGTCTGTATTGTACCATATTTGATATAGGGTTCAGTAGTTCACAAAATCTTTTTCAATATAGATACCTCATCATTGGCATTTGCTAGAACAAATTTATTAGATGAGTCACTGATATATACGTTCCACAAATGGAGGTCTAGATTTCCTTCATTGTAGCAAATGACCAATAAAATTAGATATTTTCATCAAATGGGGTGAATAATTTGTTTGGACTGAAAAAAACCTGGCCTAGTATGGAACTCTCAGTCTTTCATCATAAATTAAAATATCATTGTATGGTAGAACCAAGTAAACTAGTGAGTTAAAACAAATCCATGGCAAGGGTTTTTTCTGAGCCCTCAAAATTGAGGAAACCCCAAACTGAAAGTAACTAAAAAGTACAAACACGGTTAAGCTACTTGTAAACACGGTTAGCAAAATTCAAAGGGGATGCAAAAATGACCTTACTACGAAATAGAATAAAAACCACTTTAACATTAAACTACTTCTGAAAACAGTTAACGTGTTTATGTGGGTGGATTGCTTTGATATAAAATCTGCTTCCCCAGCCAGGCCAACCGCAAATCCTGGATTATTTCCAGTTTTGGGATTGTATTCATGGATTCCAAGAATAACTCATAATTAATCTCTTTAATTAAATGTTAATGATTCGGAGTTTCTGACTATCCTTTTGGGATGGGACAGTACAGTGTAGAGAACCCCTTTGTTTAGGGTAGAGCCTACAGATTCCTCTGGCAGCTGATCATCATTTCATAGCATAGCTGCTTTTGATCTCTGATCGATCCCTCGATGACTGTGAAGTAATCTGATTAGTCTGTGAAGTCAGTGTAATATCTTGTGTCCGTCTAGTGTCACCCTAGTCTCTAGTTAGTAAAATCCGGCCAAGAATAAGTTCTAGTTGTAGTACTGATATGTTTAGTCATTTCATTGTCAAAATTGCCGTCTAAAACAAGTTATGTGACAAGATAATTACATAATTCGACTACTGCCGCACTCAGTGAGACTGTGGTCGTGGCTTCCATCTTCGTGATTTAAGCATTGTCTATCCCCCTGCTAACGGATCACCTTTTTATAATAATATTATATGTTGATAACTTGAGCTCAAGTTCATCCTGCATACGCCCTGCAATCTTCAGGATCTAATATAGGTAAGATAAACAAAATGAATATTAGATGATAAAAGAAAGACAAAGAAATGAACTAGAATGTTTCAATTAGAAGCATCATCAAGGCTATGGAAAGGAACCTCCAAAACCAAAACACAGAAATGATTTACATCCATTAAGTACACAACTGTTTCCCACCTTTAGAAATTCAACGTACTAGCAAAAGCCAAGTATAATTAAATTTTAGCGAGGCAAATGGTCCAACCTCCCTCTCCCCGGCAACTCCATGTGTACTTCATGTCATGTGCTGGGTGCATCCAGAATTCTACGCACGTTGATCCAAACATTTGACTCACAATTGCAGAGAATTTTGACCCATTTGTCAAATTTCTACACTCGTGAAATGAAATGGAACACTTTTAACTCAGACTGTCTCCTCCCCTCTCCTGCCTGCTTAGCGTTTACAACATGGTTGCATCCATTGACCAAAGTCACCTTTTGTATAAAATCCAACGAAACAGTCTACCACTTTGACTCCTTCAAACAACTACATGTTGCCCCCACCTACTCTATATGCCACGTGTCATGACCATATTGGCTAAGTACGCTACCAACCCCAGGCTGGCTTTGATAACAAAAGAGCCAATATAATATAATCATACTACATAACTTTTTATATCTACATTTTGAGAAAGCTACGTGGATGTCGGCAAGTGGGGGAATGATATGATGTGTATG